>PNEQ01018061.1:16800-45106 GCA_003012365.1 Medauroidea extradentata | reverse complement strand
ATAAGCCAAAATGAAGCAAAATAATTTTTTCCTAGCAAACTACATTATTTTAAAAAACGCTCTGGCATAATTGTGTATCGTATGACTATACATAGTCTCAAATTTTATTTTCAAAGCATTTGGTTAAAAAATATCTGAGTTATTTACAATTGTTTGAAATAAATGACAGATCATGGCCTTAAAAACTACAGTGAACCTTGTTAATATAAACCACGTAAATATAAAGATCTGGTTAACACTAAGTAATTTCCGTTCCCCTAAGAATGAGATGAAAACTGTAACACTAACTTAAACGCTCAATAAAATGTTTCCTTGTACACCACACAACGCCAGAACCTCAACATGCCTGCAGAGGTTCCTCATTCATTGAGATAATTCGGCACAGCGTATCTTCTCTCAGAAATGTGTGACATATATTTATATCGTATATGCGTTTTACTACGAACTGTCGCTTCAGAGGCAATAATTAAAAATAATAATTAACGTTCGTAAAGATATTTACATAAATAAAATGTAAAAAGATTATAACAATAAGTAGGGAAAGGAATATAATATGCATCGATAGAGATACAATGGACTCCACCAAAAGGATTTTTTAAAAAGATGTTTCATAGAATTCTAACAATGCAATACAATTTCACTAATATCTTACATTATATTGCTTCCCAGAGATTTCTAGATGTCCTGGCATGTATTGCAATGTCCTTTTTTTATTTATTTTTCTACTAAATTTTTGGGTGTCCCGTTCTGCCCCGTACCTCATCCCCCCCCCCCCCAGCCCGAAGCATTTTTTAACAGAAACCTCCGCAACACAAGCACAAGCACAGCTCACTTTTTTTATTTAATTTTTTTGCGTGCCCCGTTCTGACCATCTACCCCGTTTTGCCGCCTCCTCCCTACCAACATTTTTTACACCAAATTTCGCAGGCTCACGTATGAAGACTCACCAAAGTGTTCTATTTTTTCACTAAAGTTTTATGGAAATCTCGTTCTGCTCCTGTAGAACCTCGTTTCGCCCTGCCTCCTCTCTCCTGCACCACTTACAAGTCTAAGCTTTTGGGCAGAAACATTCGGAGGTGCGCACGTAACTCATCAAAGTTTTTTTTTTCATAAAACTTTAGGCTACCTTGTTTAGCTCTCCCCTATTTTAAATGTTTTTTTCCCTCGTTTTGCACTGAAAAAAGAGTACAGTTGCAGGAACCATACTAGTGTTAAAATAGGGACAACAACACAGTTTGGTTGTCGGTACTGCTCTGGACAGTTCCTTCATCAATGTGTTTTGTAGAAGAAACAAAGAGCCTTGCTATTTGTACACACAAAATGGTAACTTCTACAAAACAGACTGTTAAAGGAACTGTCCAGAGTAGTACCAACAACCAAACTGCATTTGTCCCTATTTTAACACAAGTATGGTACCTGCAACTGTACTCTTTTTTCAGTGTTGTTGCCCCCCCCCCCTTTTTTTATTTCCACGAAAAAAAATTCGCAGGTGCACCTACAAATCTCCAAATTTATTTTTTCTATTACTACTCTAGGTATCGTGTGAATATGAGCGAGTAACGACACACTGGTATCTGCTATATCCACTGCTACGTATCTCACATATTAACTTCTATGCGGCTATGCCCATGGGTAAAACAGACGATAGCATAAATTAGGCATCGTGTGAGGTGTGATATTGTCTGACTCAGTAAACACATACTATTGGAGGCTATCTTGCAGGAAAGTGAATCCGAGAATTTTTTATGTCGCTATAAATTCCGCGCAGGCTTCCAAAGCGTGGTCGGTAGCATGCCGGCCTACGGTGCGAGAGTCCCTGGGTTCAAATCCCGGTACAGGCATTGATGTTTGTGTCGTTTTCTTAGGTTTAGTTAGTTCGTAAGCTGTCCCTCACTAAGCCTGAAAAGTGCATACAACCGGGGGACGTTAACAAA
This sequence comes from Medauroidea extradentata, assembly GCA_003012365.1. Lineage (NCBI taxonomy): Eukaryota > Metazoa > Arthropoda > Insecta > Phasmatodea > Phasmatidae > Medauroidea > Medauroidea extradentata. The sequence continues at coordinate 43,172 of PNEQ01018061.1, read as the reverse complement.
TCCTCTAAAATAAAATATAAATTTCGCAGATGTATTTGAGGACCCTTTTATCAAAACTGGATACCACCCAAAAATTAAAATTCTGTTTATGGACAATTTTGTACAAACCACATCAACCGTAAACAGATATTTTAATTTTTAGAGATGCCCAGTTTTGTAAAAAAAAAAATTCTTCATTTTAGGTTAGGTTACGTTAGGAACACAATATATTTCACAATCACCCAATCTATTGAAACAAATTGTTGCAAAAAATTTTCACGACAAGCTCGTGGATGTAACAGTTACTAAAACTATAGGTTGACTATGTGTGACTATCAAGAAAGCTATTTCAGTAACGTATGTAGCTGGTAAAGGCTATCCTGGAAGGAGGATGTGTCAAGTCTACGTGCTCACACAGAGAGAAGAGAGAACTGCGCATCGCGAATGAGTTCATCGAAAAGCGCGTGGGTTTCCTCTGCCGGCAGACCGCAAGGACAGCTGTCCATCTCTCTCTCTCTCTCTCTCTCTCTCTCTCTCTCTCTCTCTCTCTCCCTCTCTCCCTCTCTTTGTTTCTCAGCTTCCCTGTGACACGCCACCGTTTACGTTACATCTCAGCTCTCCTGCTCGCTTCGGCCAAGATATGTCACGAGGAAGTAGGAGCCGTGAGTATCATGACTTAAGAGGGCGTGGTACATCATTCAATGCTAAAAGCATTAATCTATAACTGTAGGTTTCTTGAAGCCAATTTGCGAAAATTAAACAAAAGCAATCCTAGGCAATAGTTTCAGCCAACGTTTTAAACAAAATTGTTTCCAGTGTTACGGACTTCTGAGGCACAATCTCTGACGCCGGAACCTCGTGCATTTAACTGCGGCGCTAGAGATCACGCGTAACGAATTAGTAATTCTGGATAAATATTTACTAATAAAGTTTGGCAAATACCATTATCTAGGATTGTCATTGAGTATTTCATCCATATTGGCTTCGAAAAAAGTGTAGAAATCAGTTGATGTTTTCAGTGTTCATTTATCTACGACGCACTCTTAAGGGTGCGGTATACCGCAAATTTCATCGCTATTTTTTATTTTTCATGTGTACCACGCATTTTTTTCTTATTTTAGACACAAAATATGACTAAATTTGGCTCTTATGAAATGTTTATATCTCTCATAGTTTTCTCGTAATAGCTTGTTAAAGTTAAAATTTGCATGTTTCCGTTTTATGGACTACACTAAAACCAACTGGCACACCAAACTGAAAAAAAAAAAAGAAAAAAAAAAATCCCAGTGCATAAAGACGTCGCAGACTGCAATGTCACGTACGTAAAAACAAAGAATTGTTTTTTATTTAGAAAAGTATTCTGAAATTTAAAATAGAAATTTTGAAAAATTCAATATTTTTTAAAATATAAATATAATTTATTTCGTGGTCTAAAATATCTGAATTTGTAGCCTACAACAATGTTGTATACTGTGGTTTTTTTTTTCAGTTGGTAAGTCAGTTTTAGTGTAGTCCTTAAAACGGAAAATTGCACATTTTGGTTTTAAAGAGCCATTAAGCAAAAACTATGAGAGATAAAAAAAATTATAAGAGGTCTAAAACAAGAAAAAAATAACTGGTACATATATAATAATAAAACATGGCGGTGAAAACTACGGTGGACCGCACCCTCATAGTCCGGTACACACTATTCGTAATTCAGTACAGAATTCCATAGCTAATATAGTACAAGTAGCACTGCGATAGTGTGTACCGCAACCACGCCGGTTCCAAACAGAATTCCGTACTTCATTTCACAACTCGAGCCAGTCCATTTTTCAACGCAGTGCATGTTAACGCGCATACACAATATGCAGTTTCAGCCACAGCGCATGAAATAAGCAGGTAGTGTTGCCAACATACTTCGAATAGAAATAAAATTCTTGTTTCCTACTAAACACACGACTGTCAGATGTTTAAAAAACCTAAATAGTACCAGATCGTTTCAATTATTTGGCAACTACGCGCAAGTCTTGCATGTGAAACCGTTTTCGGGAGTTTTACGGTAGTAATTAACAGAATATAACAACCAACATCATATATTTTTCTTCTTCACGTACCTACACACATAAGTAAACAGCGATAGTGTGTTACACAACACAGAAGTTTTGCTACAGAATTCTCTTCTGAAATTTCACTCGACGCGTATGTACAGAATTAAGTAAAGAATTTAGTAGATAATTAAGGGCGCTGTAGACAGCAATTTTCATCATAATTATTTAATTTTTTATTTGTACTACAATTTTTTTTTTCTTATTTTAGACACAAAATGTGACTAAACTTGGATCTTATGACATTTTTTTATCTCTCATAGTTTTCGCTTAATGGCTTGTTAAAGTCATATTTTGCATGTTTCCGTTTTAACGACTACACTAAAACCAACTGATATACCAAACTGAAAGAAATCACAGTGGATGAAGACATTGCAGGCTACAATGGCATGCTCATAAAATTAATGAATAAAAATTATATGTATTTTTTAAAAAATTATTGCATTTTTTTATTTTTATTTTCAGTTTCAGCATTTTATTTAATTCACATAATTTTTATTCTTTAATTTTATGAGCATGTTATTGTAGTCTGCAATGTCTTTATCCACTGAGATTTTTTTCAGTTTGGTATATCAGTTGGTTTTAGTGTGGTCGTTAAAACGGAAACATGCAAAATATTACTTAAACAAGCCATTACGCGAAAATTACGAGAGATAAAAAAATTTCATAAGAGCCAAATTTAGTTACATTTTGTGCCTAAAATAAGAAAAAAAATATCTTGTACCAATAAAAAATTAAAAAATGGCGATGAAAATTGCTGTAGACCGCGTCCGTAAGGAAACTGTCTAACAGGCTAGTGGAGGAAAGTTAAAGATCTGAGCAGAATTTGTGAACAAATTGTTTAAATTAATATTTATTTACTTATTTTCATTCCGTTAAGCCCATTTAGTGGGGAAAATCACCTGGACTGTGGAACATGTCAGGTTGTTATAAATCCTACAGCCTAACTATTTTCAACGAAGTTTACAATATACACTTTCATAGCTTATAATAAAATATGTGAATGGTTCATATATTCTTCTTCGTAATAAAATGATTCGTCCATTACATATTAACTAGACTAAACGTATTAAATATTTTTTTTTATTTACTTCAAATAGCTTCTTGATCTTACTTGGTAATTTAAAGTGTGATAGTTTTCCTTAGTTGTATGCGCCCGTAGTCATACATATTTTGACTTTGACAATCTGTTATTTGACTACAATGCATGATAAATTTTTTTTCCCACAAGAGGAAAATGTCGTCTCGTGACGTCTATAAATCTGACATAATTTTCTACTCAAATAAAATTATTAATTTCACACTTGAACGACCTTAATGATGTGTTTTTCGGCATCTCTATCGGCGTGTTGTTGGCAGAATCAGCCCTCCTTTACCTGAGCCCTTAGGATATACCAAGAGTAACTTATAGTCTATACATAGGGCTAGGAAATATTCGCGAGTTCAATGACCTACATGCTAGAATCCAATGTCCTATGCATACTCAAGTCCCGTCTATTCGTTCATTGTCTGTTGTCTGAAAGAGTAGAAGAAAATGGACAAATGGTAGGACTGCAGTATACACAGGATAATGGATTCTAGCATGTTGGTCGTTGAATTCGCGAAATATCCCTAGCCCTATATAGATATTCAATGTTGGGAGGTGCGTCAAGTCTCTCCAGTCGGTCACATCAATATTATCAACCTGGAGACACGATAGCTGTCAGAACATTCATAGCTATTAGCCGACGGGAGTAGATGAATACCCCCTCCAGAACAAAATACGCTCTTCCCGATCGTAGTCCATTGAAGAGATTACAATGTCACTTGTCAAAAAGTCCAGCGAGGGTCAGCCATTAAGAACCACCTCGACAAGGCTGAAGTCTATCCAACATCTACTTAACCGCATCGTGACGAGTCCCATCAACAGGCGAACAAGCTGGCAGAGCAAAGGCACAGTCTCTCAGAAAACGCCATTGCTTTAAAAAACAAGAACGTTATTATTTATGAACTCGGCTAGAAAATTGTATCGCGGCAGAGATAAAACATATAGTGTATGTGCCGCCTACCACACGTTTTAAATGCTTTGTAATGTACAGGTATGTAAATTTTTAACGAAATTATTGCCCATGCACCCATTGCACAAATGTAAGAAAAGAAAACACACATGGGACAAAGATAACATGTCATTGTTAAAGCCTCGCTCGTTAGTTTTGCAATGGTTTCGAAAAAAATTTAAAGCAAATTAATACATATATCATAAATTAATTCTGGCAGTTTTAACACTTGCATTCCATCGTGTGTATCTGATTTTTTTTGTTGCGAAACACCAAAAGGATTTTTTAGTTTTTTGCTCCTAAAATAGCACAAATTTTGTTGTGAAAATAAGCCAAAATTAAGCAAAATCATCAAACGGTACATTATTAAAAAAAAAAAAAAATCGCTCTGGCTAAATTGTGTATCGTATGACTGTGCACATCACAATTTTCCAAAACATTTTGTTGAAAAATACTCAAGTTATTTGTAATTGTTTGAAATAAATGAAAGATCATGGCCTTAAGACACCATGCTCGTAGAAAACATAGTTTCGAAGTTCCCCAACATAGTCAAAACGGCCTTCTTAGACCATTCTACTTCAACATGTACTAACAGGATATATGTGAAACTCAGATAGAAACGTGCATAGATTTAACTTTGCTACGGACATTCCACCAATATAATGATATGGTCGCCACTTAAGGTCCCATAGCAAAAATGGATCGGAGGCAATCTTGCAGGCCAGTTTAACGCGCGTTTCAAGGTCACCCTTATAGCTCCGTCACTTCTGAGCCTCTAACTCGCACGCAAAAGAACAATTACATAAATTGTTTATGTAACTTTAACAGCTGATACGATACAGAGGGAGAGGAAACTTTAATCAGAACTGGCGTTTACTGGCATAATGCTGTTAGACAAGGGAATGTCTTGTGTGATCCAAAACCGTTCTCTCCATACGGCATACGGTGGGGAAAAAAATTACTCTCACAGTCCTTCATCGATGTGGGTCACCTTGAAGACTGAACAATGAAACTGACTGCTCACGCCATAATTACGGAGGAGGGGACACAATTCCAAATAGACTTCCTCGGTAAATACCCTTCCTTTCAGACGAACAAACAGAACAAAAACACGGTGTCGCAAGACGTTGCGTAACGCCAGGTCAACTAGCGGAGAGCTGGTCGTGCCAATAAACCTATAGAGGCGTGTTATTAAAATGCCAGGGCGACTGGAAGTGGTGGGTTCAGAGAGGACTCGTGACGACGTCTAGTGGACGGCGAGGTGACCCACGAACTGGGCTGCGGACAGGGAACAATGGATATAGCGACCAGACATAGAACATCAAGAAACACAGAAGCATAACCCATAACACAACTTGGCGGTGCATTTCATGTCTACCTACTAGAGGCGTACAGAAAGTCACGCGGTCACTATTTTCATATGTTTTTCAACATTTTTTTTTAATACTTAATTTTACGTAATTAAAAAATATATAGGTGTATTATAATTAGATATGGTGGTTTATCGTGGGAAAATTTGACTGTTTTCTGGGTTTCAACGTACGTTCATCTTACCAGAAGATCACTGGCTTTAGCTTGTCTTGGATCTGTTGCCCTATTTGACTGAGACAGTAAGAATCCCACTATTGTAATATTTAATGCCTGCTATTGGTCTGCAGAGTGTTACGTTGTTTCAGATGTATATCACCCAATCATACACTTCGCAAGGAACTATAGTCTTTTCAAGACTATGTTGGCACAAAACATTTTCGCGATAAACGATTATCTCTAATTATAATATATGTATAGTTCTGAAATTATAACAAAATAACTTAATTTTTATTTATATTAACATCGTTGGCTTACTTCTAAAACCTTGTAAGTCCATTTCAGAATGTTTTATAGGAGAGCAAAATAAAAACTTTCGTAGTCATGCTCCGCCATATATACGAGGTTTTTTAATTTGAGCCTAGAAGAAAGCTAATGTACAGCAGATTTAGCAAATTTTAACACTAGAAGCGCCATGAGAATTAGCATCAAATTCAGCTAGAATATAAAATTGGGAAATCTAGACTTCACGAGCTTTTATAAGTAAGCCAACGCAATGAGCTCATGCAGTAATTAATATATTGTTTATATTAGCATCGCACATTATTATCTTTATTGTGCAATAATAGATATTATCATGTACTAACTTTTGTAACATTATGATACAGTACGGTACCATATTTTGTATGCATGTAAACAAACACGGCAAATTGTAAACTGGCCTAGTGCTGAATAATACTTTGTACTTGTATAAATACAATAAATAAATAAAAACAGGGTAACATTCCAATTGAACAGAAGTTCTCAAGAGTAAGACAAACGCCAGCTGAGCGTATTGGGCAAAGAAGCGATGAGGCACGTGCTAACGAGTAAAATTTGACCTTACATCCCGCGGCCGAACGCGGTCGTTAGTCTAATAGCACGCAAGTTATATCTGTTACATCTGTTTTTATTGCTGCACGTGTCAAAAGCCAAATGACTGAACTACAGATGTCAGGATCTATTTTTCTCCTTTGTATTCAAGAGCCTGAGTGCCAATACACTAAAAATACCATTTCCAGCCATCTTCTATATTTTTTTCTTCTCTAATGACATACGATACGTCTATAGCAAAATGTGGCGTGTACAGATGATAGTATTTTACCTTTTCTGGAAAAAACTATGTTTACAGAACTTTTATTTACAGACATATCCGTACTCACGTAAACATTTATTTTACATAAAACATCTTACTAGATACTCCTCTTAAAGCTTTTATATAGTAAAATAAAGTCCAAGCACGCAAAGAGTCACCAGGACTGCTTCTCGATTAAATCAAGGATAACACAATTTGTATTTTTTATTTGTACCCGATATTTTTCGACACAAAATGTGACTATATTAGGCTCTAATAAAATTCTTTTATCTCTCATACTTTTCGCGTAATGGCTTGTTAAAGTCAAAATTTGCATGTTTTCGTTTTAAGGACTACACTAAAACCAACTGACATACCAAACTTAAAAGAATTCACAGTGGATAAAGAAGTCGCAGGCTACAATTTCACGTACATAAAAACAAATAATTAAGACCTTTTGTATTTAAATAAAAATGCTAAAATTTAAAATATTCTTAAAATTCTAATTTTTTAAATAATACAAAATTATTTGCTTTTGTTGTTTAACATACCCAAACTTAAGCCTGCACCATCTTTATTCACTGTGACTTTTTTTTTTTTTTTCAAAGTTTAGTGAGTGAGTTAGTTTTAGTGTCGTCCTTAAAACGGAAATGTGCAAATTTTGGCTTTAACGAGCCATTACGCAAAAACTATGCAAGATAAAATATTTTTATAAGAGCAAAATTTTGCCACATTTTCTGTCTAAAACCAGAAAAAAAACTGGTACAAACATAAAAACAAAACAATATAAGGAAAATTGCTGTACACCGCGCCCTTAAAGAGTGCGTAGTAGATAAATAAATGCTGAAAACATAAATTCATTTCTACGCTTTTTTCGAAGCCAATATGGATAAAATACTCAATGGCAATCCTAGATAATGATACTTGCCATCTTTATGAGTAAATATTTATCCAGAATTACTACTTCGTTACGCGTGATCTCTTGCGCCGCAGTTAAATGCACGAGGTTCCGGCGTCAGAGATTGTGCCTCAGAAGTTCGTAACACTGGTAGCAATTTTGTTTAAAACGTTGGCTAAAACTATTGTCTAGTATTGCTATTGTTTAATTTTCGCAAATTGGCTTCAAGAAGTCTACAGTTATAGATTAATTCTTCCAGCGTTGAATTATGTACCACGCCCTCAAATGATTACACCAACCTAAAGCGTATAGGGCTTGCCCTGAGACGCATCCCATTCTCCAACCGACCTACATGCGTAGCGGGATTTGGGGGCTCGACAGAAAAAATAATTGACGTAAAGAAATCGAAGCAGAGCTGGGGTAGTTTGCCGGGGCTGTGAACTATGTAGTGGGGAGAGTATAGAGAATAAAGGTAGGTGCACGCAGCTCGTGACAACGCCTACTCACATTTCACACACACACACACACATGAGGTCGGCCCACGCATGCTGAGACGCTACGTGTCGAGAGCCGGTTTATCTGCTGCACAGCACGGAACACTCGCGCGTACAGAAGTGCAAGATTTCTTGACGTCAGCGGACAATCAGCTGTATCCCATTTCGTTGCATTGTGCACTTGTCCACTTACTTTTGTCCCCTTCGAGGCGAGATGCGTATTCGTGGATTCGTACGCATTTTAACACCGGATGTAGTTTTCCGCGTTCAAAGCGCGGAGACAATGAAGCGATAAGGTTCAGTTTTCCACACTCGACGGTTACAGCTTCGCTCTTATTCGCAGCGCCAAACTGGCGTGCAGTGTTTTCCTACGAGTCTATTTCCTATGGGACTTAAAGCGGCGACCCTAAAATATTATTAGAGGAATGTTTGTAGTAAAGACCAACGCATGCTTCTAACGTTGAGTTTTACGAATCCAGGTGGCCTTTTTTCCAGTTACAGCTGTCTAAAAAAAGCCGTTTTTAGCCATTTTGAGGGGCCCCGAAAACATGTTTCTAATAAGCTTGTTGCATATTTAAAATGATAGAAGCCTAGTTTTAACCGTGTGTTCTTTTCGTAGATAAACACATTGTGAATAAGTGTAGCTGCTTCGCTAGAATAGAAAAGGCGCGGCACACTACAACACCGTTCATGCGTTAGGTGCATAAGACTCTTTACTGCACACGTGTAAGCTAAGTCAACAATTCTACCTTTCAATAATATAAAACATACTATTAGTGATATGGATACGTGTTAGTCCAAGAGTATGCGTCGCACCTTATCTTGGCTAAAGGGGATATTTAAGGTAGCATTTCTGTCCTTCCCTTGAATTGGAACAACCTTTCAGTGACGTCACATCCCCCATGCACGTTTTAGGGGCACAAAGGCAGTTAAGGACACACAGCTTTTATCTGTCGCTTATTACCGCAAGAGGCCTGTATTTATCAATACTGAAGTACGTGTGCATGCATGATTATATGCATGGATGTAGGTATGTATCCATGTATGTGTATGTATGCATGTATGTATGTACGTACGTATGTATGCATATGATCTCTGTATAAATGAATGAATGTGTGTATGTGTGCACGTATGATCAACATAATTAGGAATTTTCACACAGAAACACACACACACACATATATTTTATATATATATATACATATATATATATGTGTGTGTGTGTGTGTGTGTGTGTGTGTGTGGTGTGTAAATATACATATATATGTACGAATGAATGTGTGTATGTATGCAAGTATGTATGAATGCACGTATGAGGTTTCATTTGGAAATAATGGCAACAGTTATTTATCTTTCGAAAATGATCCATCCCAGGAAATGGTCTCCGTGCAGTTAAAGCTACGCAAGAATGTTTGAATGGTTGGCACTACACGCGAATGTCTTACAAAGAAAAAAGACAAACAGGAAAACTGAAAGAATATTAATCGTACGTGAACTTAATGATCAAGTTAGGCAATTTATACCGGATGTACGAGTGTAAAACAATTGACCAGTGATTTAAACTGCCATGTGAGTGGTATCCGACTGTTTTTAAGACGCTCCAACATTAATGTTTGTTTTATGCTGGAATGGCTTTGAAAGTCCCGCCATCTAACTGCAACACTGTCAAGCAGGAACTCTATAGACTAACTGACAGTTGGTACTTTGAATCACAAATTTTTAGTTTTAGTATTGTTCGCTGTTCTGGTCACTAATGATCTCGATCTGTGGACGAGTCAATAGCAACTGGAATTTTGTTTCCAACTAGACCCCAAAGCTTATGTACGATTCACTTTAATATGTCTATGGTAGTTCATCATCAAAATGTCGTCGTATATCTTCACAAGAATCGTAAAACTAGATAATATTATTTAAATAGTCATGATATACTGACAAGGAAATTAGGTTTTATTATTTATTTTCATAATATTTTTATGAGATAAATCGAAACTTATTACGGCACTTTTATGGGCTTACTTTTGGTAATTACTTACAAAAAAAACGTTATTTGTCACAGTAGTACATTCACCTGTCACCATATATCTAATTATAGAAACGTTTATGAAATTGCAATAAATGTCACTTGAATAACTGAACTGTTATCCAGTTTCAGCATTAAATTTAGAAGAAGGGTAAACATTGTCTAAGTTATTCAAATGTTTCGAATGCCCGTAACCAATGAAATATTAAACGTAGGACTGAATGTGGTAATATTTAATATTATACACTGGGTACATTTAGCATTATTTCCTGCAAGAAAACTCAATTTAACCTAAGCAAATTAGGATTTTACTACGCAACACTGCGATGGCTGAAATGTAATTTATCACAGTATGAGGTGTATCACGATATATGGTCCGTTCACCCTGCCTCAACTTCAGGTATTACAGAGGAAACAAAACAAATCAATATTCAGGTTAGTCTAATCTTTCATTCTCGTGATAATACACGTTTACGGAACTACGTAGATTATGTAGATTTGATGTTTTCAACTTTTAGGGTCACACAGTTCTATCCACACAAATCACACACATGTGTTGTCACTTAATTGTGATTTACATAATCAAATGAGAGACGTCTCTGAACCAATACACATTGTGAATTACTATGAAGCAGAGCTGCACAGCGTTCACGTAAAACATTAAAATAAGCTGGTGCGAAAATCTTATTTCCAGTCCCAAAATATGACAAAATACAATAGCCTATTTTACCTTTTTTAACAATTGTGGCACAGCCTCAAACGTAGCAGTTTAATCGGTTTAAGTATAGCATATCTTTAAATAAACTCGCGATAATTGTCGTATACGTAAAATATTTCGTTCCATAATTTCGGCCCTTGTCTGAATTGTTGAGAATTTGCCACAAAATGTCTTGTCAATATAGATCCTACCAAAATTTTTGTGGTGACAAAAAATATTTCTGCTCCCCCCAGTAAAGTTTTTCAGTTAACAAAAATAATGCAGTAACAACAAAAAATTTCATGAGGTCCACACTGTTAAAACATTTCGTGGCCACCAGAAAACTGTTTTTTCTGTGATGAAATTCTTTGGTCGGGTTCGCTGGAGAAGATGGGATTGTCGCACGTGCCTGGAGTATAGGAACTTAGCAAGAAGAAGTACTTCGGTATGGGTTTGGGAAGTTTCACCTAACTGTTGACCCAGCCGCGGATGAATTAAAGCGGTCCGTTAGAGCGCGCGATGTCATGCCTCCGTGCTTCAAGTCGGTGACGACCAGAGACGGTAGCTGTCCTCCCTCCCTCCTGCTTAACCAATCTCTTCTTCACATTCCCCATCTCGCGACACAACTAACTGCCGCCGGGGAAGATGGCTGCGGAATAGCGGCGGTGATTACACGTTATTAAGTTGCCGTCGCTGGCGGCGTGGAACTGTTAGCAGAGGTCACTGCGCGCAGAACGGCGGGACGTACAGAAGAGGAGCTGTACACCGCAGAGCATCATCGGCCACCGGTAGTCAACTGCACATTGCCCATAATATTTCACTTTAAGTGTAAATAATTTCACTCGAGTAAGACACTTGGGTTTAGTTATTACTATGCTCCCGTAACTTGCAAATTTTGACTTTGTCATGTATGTCGCTACGGGAAAACTGTGAGAGTTAAAAAATATTTACAAGTGGAATATGTAGTCACACGTAACGTCTATAAAGCAAACACTATGTCGTGCAAATATAAAATTATGCATTTTTTCTATTGAACGCCCTTAAAGGCCATGATCCGCCATTTCTACTGCTTCAGCGATAATTATTTTTTAAATCCTAAACGAGAGCAAATATCAAAAAACTCAAAAAACTGTTGCACTGTTTTGTTTAAAGCAGTGTACACCATGTTAACTAATTTTTACTAGACAAATTACACAATTGTTTCAGCTATCAAGGAACTAATTAGCGAAAACCTATACAGCTTTTGGACTTGAAAAAATTCGGCCACATACTAAAAACAATTTTGAACAAAACTGTACAAGAGTTTTTCGATATATGCTCTCGTTTAGGAATAAAAAAATTATTACTGTAAAAGCAATAGAAACGATGTATGTGCCGCATACTGTGCACAGGTTAAAAACTTACAATGCTTATTTAAGAAGTTTTATTACAGTGTAGCCTCCAAACGGCTGCGTGCTTGTTCGACGTACCCCATTGGCTGAAAATGTCTCGGTTTACCACAAAGAATGCTTGTGACCAGTAATGAAAAGATGCTACGGTAGAGAGGTCAACCACATGTAAAGCGGTCATACTTGTAAATAACATCACCTACAGCGTTTTTGGCAAATGTTTTATCACGTACTGTGTCCCAGGGACCGATTTAAGTAAGAGGGGGGCTTCCGGGCTGAAGAACACCAACCCTCCCCTCCAAAATCGTATTGAACATTACGTAGCCAAAGTATGTCCAGTCGCTTCAAGGAAACCTGACTTTGGTTCTATGATGATCCAAGTACATTAAATGTGTCCTACTTGCATGTACGTTATTTTTTATGTTCTGTAACAGTAAACAACCACACTTTTGAGACGGCTGGTATTTTTTACAATCCATAAAATCACATGAACTCCCCCCCTTCCCATAACAAAAAATAATATGTTTCTAAAGCCACCACTGCAGTGCCTCCTGGTACGTACTGAACCTTTGTATGTTGCCAAATAATAAAGGGAATTTTGCAGGTCCTTAGTGATTTTAATATAACTTTAAGCTGCCATACGACTATGACTTTTTCTGTTTCGCTGGTATGTCCTACATGCCGACGAATCAGTGAAAGTCCCGGCCGTATGACAGCTCAAAGTGATATTCAAACGACCTTCCTTGGCAGGATTGCCACATCAAAGACCACGGCATTCTGACTTCCAGCATTGTGCCACAGAATATTAAGGAATACAGAAGTGAAATAGTCGGTAGGAAGGCAAACTCTTGTCACACACGCCAGCAAAATGGCTTCGCTGGCAAGAAACATGACGGAAACACCTATCGCCACTCAGCATAAGGCGGCTGTCCTACTAACCGGCAGTCATGGCCAATAGAAAACGTGCTGGAGCCAAACAAATGGTTTCAACTGCCTCGGACAGCCAATAAAGTAGCAAAGTTCGCCCTATCTAAGAGCCGCCACGTTATTTCACGTCTGCGTTGACATGAGTTTGTGGCGACAATGTTTTATAATAATTAAAAAATTATGTGAGCCTGTAAAAACAGTTTGCACGGAACATAAATAAATGTATATTTTATCAGAAGTCTCGACAATTCACCCTTTTATTTTTTTCAGCCTTTTTAACGCCGCAACATTATTTACATAAATGTTAAATATTTTAAAAATTATTTAAAGCATACAAATAAATAAATACATATATAAATGTGTGTAAGTACATTTGCATATTTATGAGTCTATGCGTGTTTGTGTGTGCCAGTGGTGGATTTAGAAATATATTTTGTGGGGGCTTATGTGATTTTACGGATTGCAAAAAATACCAGCCATCTCAAAAGTGTGGTTATTTGCTGTCATATCACATTAAAAATAACGTACACACAAGTAGGACACATTAAATGTACTTGGGTCACCATAGAGCAAAACTCTGGTTTCCTTGAAGCGACTGGACATACTTTGGATACAACATGATTTTTTTAGGAGGGAGGGGACCCACCCCTTAACTCCACCCCTGTGTGTATCAGTAGTTTATCATCGATAGAATTAGTGATATTTCGTGAAAAAAATTTTGCTACAAGGTACAATTCAAAATACTCTAGTATTGTGTGTGTGTATGTATATATATATATATATATATATATATATATATATATATATATATATATATATGTGTGTGTGTGTGTGTGTATGTATGTGTGTGTGTTTTTATGAACATATATATATATATATTTTTTATGAACAGCACATTTTGCAACGTGACAACTTTATGCACGCTAATTGCCAGGGGCGTCGCGTGGAGTGTTCCAAGGTGTGCGGTGACCAGCAGTGACTATACACAACACTGAGTTGTTTGAGGAACTATTTGACTTGTATGGTCAGGAACACTCCACAGCCAGTAACATACAAGAGGCAAGATATAATATATACACCTTGGTCTCTGCAACAACACAACTGCTCAAAGCGTATAGTCGCTGCTAATACCGCACACCTTGGAGCACAGCCACGCTACGCCACTGCTAATTGATAGGGTTGCTAAAGTCACTCACTTCTGATAAGTTAGGCCGAACACAGAATCGTTTTCTTCTGTAGACACATCAGTAAGTAGTAAAATAGTTTTAGTGCACCCATAAAGTAATGAAATCTAACATGTGCTAAGATTGGTTCAAGAAACCTCAGTGGCTACAGTCCTCGAATTACTGTGGTTATCATTCATCCTCGAGACATTTTGGAGACCACGTTTGCGGGAGTAACATCACAGAGAGTAGTGTGTTCGTACATAAAACAACTAAAAATTTAGGAAATATTTTGTGTTGTACAAGTTTTCCGGATTAAATTGGCACACATGACCGACTTCAGAAACATTTTATTGGTTATTATATTTATTAAATTACTTATTATTTGTTTATTCGGAAAGATCTTATTTCTAGGTGGATAGAAACAACAATTTAATTTTTTACAACTCTTGTTCAGTGACAAAGTCGCACTTTCAACAAACAAACTTTATTAAGAAAAATAATGACGAAATGTCTGTCAACAAAAGTTATTTATAAAATGGACCACCTCTTCATCAGCGAAATAACCTAACACGGTTGACATTCCTTCGTCTCCATTTTACGGCTTGTCGTCGCATTAAATGCCGCTTTCCAGCCTCGTAAAAACAAATCAGCTCGTAACATTAACGCAGGTCTCTGGTTAACCTAATTTACATTTCCCCCGTCTGACCGCTGTTCGTAACGACTGTTAACATCGAACGTAACGTAGGAACACTAACGAGCAATATGTAGCCCGTGATAGCGCTGACATCTGACAAGCCCCTCACAGCGTGCTTGTTAGTGTAAGCTATAAGGTAGACCTTCACAGAGCGGATAAACGCGATCCTCGACTTTATAGACAGGCTCTATGTTGATGTTACGGTGTTACGGCGCTCGAGATCTAGAAGTGCGGAGCTGTAATGACGTCACAGCATGCGTGTTACACCTCTTCCTAGCCTCTACGCACAAGCCAATGGACTAGAGTGCTCTCTTCTCGCTTACAGATCGCTTTTATGAAATATTCAGTGGCGAATATATCACGTTATATTCTAGTGTTAAGGATAATTGCGTATTACACACGTCTATACATTCTGAAATAAATGGTCTGCAACAAGATTTTTATGCCGAAGAAAGACCGCAAAACCACACATTTCACCGTTTTTACGATACATTTTAGGATTGAAAATATTAACGGGGAATAGTTTAAATGGTAATAGCCTTGCACAATATGTTTATTCTTTAAGGGGGATTGATCCCTGTCAGATCGGTTTTACGGTTTTTCTTATAAATCAGGGGAAAAACACATTGTTTTGCTTTTTTTCACGCTGACAAGGCATAGTTTATTGTTTCATTCAATTTTTGGAATCCATATGGCATTGTTTCTGTCAATTTTGTGGCCGCTGTAGTCGCTCCCGTAAATAAAACTATTTTTTCTTTTCAGCTGCTTCCCGTTGCAAAATAATGAATATATTATGGTTCCAGCAATTACAGAAAATCGGTTAAGTTTATATCTATGCCCTGTCATGGCAGAAATTTTGATACATCGACTAGAAAAGAAGTTATCGGAAAAAAAAACAGATAAATCCAAGGTGGTAGGGATCAATACCCTTTAATGTTACGTAACGTTATATTAGGGTCACCACTGAATATCTCATAGAGGCGAGTTTTCAGAGAGAAGACTGCATGCTAGTTCGTTGGTTTGCGCCTAAGAGGCCAGGGAAAGGTGTGATGATGATGCTGTATCGTCCTTGCCGCTTCCGCAATTCTAGGCCTCGAACACGCAAACGATGTCCACCCAGACGGAAATCTCCCCACGGGAAGAAGGGAAAATTGAACTGAAGAGATTTTAGTCCGCTCTTAACATCTAGGTCTTCAGCGCTGGTGAGGGGTGACATGATGTATGGATGGGGACTGGAAAATTTCGAGAGTTCAATAACCTGTAGGCTATAATTCATTTCTAGCCCCGTACATTCGTTCATTTTCTGTTGTTCCACTGAGTAGCAGCTCTGGCACTGGAGATCCCCGAGAAAACCCGCCGACTCCCGGCATCGTCCGACACGATTACGACCCCGCCCGGAATCGAACCCGGATCGCCATAGCGTGGGGCGAGTGATCTAGACACTGAGCCAACCTCGACCCCCTGGACGAAGGAAAAGACTAGCGCAAGTGTTGTACGGCGCACAAGATAGTTGTCGCCTGAGAGTATGGACACACACCAGTTGCTCGGAGGGCGTAACCCCGACAGTCGTGGTCCTCTACACCAGACCACCTCCACACACGCCCACACATCACAATGTCTTCCTCCCCCCCCCCCGCCAAGCCCTGAAGAACAGATGAAGCTGTGTCCGCGATGTCCTCCCTCGCGCGGCACGCCAGCCAACAATACCTGGACATGATTATTACCACGGCTGAGGTTAATTCTACTACATGTTAGATATGTTAGAAGTTTGGCACAGGGATCATTTCTGCCGCTTGAGCGCTGCTATCGGTAAAATGGGTGCAAACTGACTAATCACAGAGCTTTTCTGAATTTTATGTTACATTAAGTTGATAATTTAAAACGCAAAATTGGTTTATTTTCACTTTAAAATTATGTTAAATTATATTTTATAGCGGTTTCGTGATCTTTGAAAGAACTGTGCAATGGGAGTGCATGACTGGATTTATTCACTTGGACACACTCCATTGCGAAATTAGAAAAAAGAAATCTTCCCAAAGGATTATGTGGCTATTTTCCCATGCATGTTCGGCCAGTCTAGGTTTTTGAGTTTCGCCTTTTTTGCAATTTCGCAATGGAGTATGTCCAAGTAAATAAATCCAGCGGTTTCGTATTTCTCTGGTCCCTTAGCGATAGCAGCAAAAGTAGCATTTTTTCCTAACCTGTTGTAGAATTTACCTTAGTAGGGACATGGACTTTCGCGAAAAGAAGTTTGCACCCAGATGTTTCAGTGCCTTACCGGTGAGTGTTAGATAATTTTCTTGTATTTTCAATTTGTGACCATAAAATTTATTAAAAACGTATTATCAAAATTTTCTCCTCGACAAAGCATACGATATATTATTGATACATTGCTTGACATAAATAATAACGGAATCTTTAATTAATTTGCCATGCAGGGTCTTTACAATAATGATTACAAGTCTAACCAGTCAGCAAGTAAGAACACGAATTTTTCGTGTCTACCTGCAACCAGATACCTGAATATTTCGCGTTTTTTTCTGGTCTGGATACGAAATGGTATTCAAATACCTATAACTACGTGTTACATTCTTGGTCGGCTCTTGACTTACTTAACACCCGGAGTGCGCTAAGCCAATAATAAAGCATCAACTAAATGCAGGACCGATCATATTGTATCATTGTGTAAGACGGCAGCCAATGAGCAGCTACTGTCTGCTGCAGTACACATATATTCTTGGAGGCTATCCTACAGGTCAGTGAATCCACTATTCTTGCATGTCTATCTGTAACATGCCGAGAATACCGCGTGGTCACAGAATATTTGGGAATACAGACGTGAAATGGCTGGTAGGACAGCGAACTCAGTCACACACGCCATCAGAATGGCTGCGCTGGCCAGCAACATTGCGGATACACCTACCGCCAATCAGCGTAAGGCGACTGCCCTACTAGCCAATAGGAAAACCTGCAGTAACATGCAAGAGCCAAACAGACACGGGGCTGGTATCAACAACCTTGGCCAGCCAATAAGTGGCGAAGTTCGCCTGTATCACACGGACCGCCACGTCATTTCACGTCTGTATTACTATTTAGTCTGTGGTCTGGTCTGGAGGTTGCAACGTTAGACCCATAAAATTGCATTTTTTTATATTTGTGCCAAACACCGTTCAACTTTTGCACATCAGATAACACGTCATTTCCCCAAATAAAAAAAAATTAGGCCCCATAGTTTTTGCAAAATCACTCATAAAAGTCACGACATGGCCATTACGGTGCAGCCAAAATCAAACAAAGTAATTAACTAATGAATTCAAAATTACGGGAACTGAAAGTCAGTGTATCAATGCATTTCATGACATGTTTGACAAAAGTTAGTTTTGAAAATTTTAGTAGTAGCCGAAAGTCAAACTTATGAAAAAATTTACTCATTTTCATTATTTTTTAAAAAATACAAAAAAATATCGCTTTGTATTTACTAAAGTGTCTTGAAGTAGTTCACATAATTAAGTATCGATGAATTATCTTGTTTATGCAAGTTAATTATTATTTATTATTTTGGCTACACCGTAACTGCCGTTTTGTGACTTTGATAGGTGATTATGCTAAAACTATGGGCCCTAATTTTATTTTATTCGGGGAAATGACATGTTATCTGATATGTAAAAGTTGAACAGTGTTTGGCACAAATATAAAATTTTGAATTTTTACGGGTCCAACGTCCTTAAAGCAGGCGCCGTGGAGCAAGTGTTTCAGGTCAACGCTGTTCCCGTAGTAGGAACAAAAGATGGCGGGAATAACAAGCATTCCTCGGCTGAAAGGTGCTCGCTGCTAAAGGAAGCTCTTGAGAATCTGCCAGGAGAATAGTTTCGGCCTTGTATTACTTCCTTCCCGTCGTATCTCCAGTTATGTGCAGCAGAGAGAGAGAGAGAGAGAGAGAGAGAGGTTGAGAACGTCCTGGTAGAAAGCCGCGTTGCCTTCAGCACTTTCGACCATGTAAGCACCCTGCGAAGACGATCGGCATATATGCACCATCTTCAGATGCACGAGTATTTCGCGAATATATTCTATGTCAGGTTGAACTCTAAGAACATATATATTCTTCACTCTCATTCCCATGTGTAAAGACGACGGCTGTTTAATTTTTCACACCCCATAGTTTTTTTTTCATGTCAAATTTTCTGATTTGTGATTGATAAGGACCCATGATTTCAGCGGAAAGAATTTAGTTCCACTTCGTTTCGGTACCTTACGTGCACATCTGCAGTTCTGCTTCGTGGTCAGCGATTGGATATTTTACCTCTCACGAGCCTTGGTATTCTACAGAAAATCACAGACGTGTGGTGTTGCAGGAACGTTATTGTAATCGGCTCAGTCATACGAGATACGGCTCTTCACATAGACACGCTGCCAATAACCATGAAGTAGATTTCACGTGATTCACTGAAACAAACTGAGGCAAAACAATATATAAAATTTACAACTAAATAATTCTGTGTGAATTATTTCAATGTGGTAAATAATTTTTACTGCTGTCCTTACAACTGATACAAGGCATTATTCAAATCTACAATAAAAAAATTCTGGATAGCACTGAGGCAACTCAATAAATAAAAATGAATTTAGTCTTAATTTATGTCAAAAAAAATTTGGCACATATAAACAAAGGAAAAATTATGAAAATTCCCGACTACCATGCCCTTAACGTTCACTTTTACACATATTACAATATGATCCAACAAGCAGTCACCTCTTAAAGCCACGCCTTAAAAACGAAATATACCCACGCGCCAAGCCAAAAAAGAAGTTTCTGGGGGCTCTCCTCAGGGGTCCAAAATTATGCTATTTAAGGCGTTTCCGACCCAAAGAAATTAATAATACCACATTAAGAAATTGTAATACTTTTAAGGATAAATTATGCTTCATAAGTTAAAACCTCTGTCTGATATACAAAAAAAATAGGTACATTTTGTAGCAGCTTCCACGTGTCTTTATAATTATGATCGCTCTTGAAACACATACATTTATTTTAATGATTAGGAGACTATATTTCACCAAAAAAAAATAACAATCTATAAACTTGAAAGAATCATTTGATATTACGGATACAATTTAATTATTTTCTATTTTATCTAGTTTATAAATCACTATTCTATATAGTACTGCAACTCAGAATTGTATAACCTTGATTGTTGTTACTTATTTTCGTCTTTCATTTTTTTTTTTGGCGAAGTTAAGGCTACAATGCCTTATCTTTAGGACCCGTAGTTTTCGCGAAAAGATTTTTGCAACACTTTGATTCAGTGCCTTGCCATCGCACCTGCATCTCTGCTTTGTGGTCAGTGATTGGATGCCGTAACATTCAACGTCTGGAGGTTAAACCCGCAAATCACAGACGTGTTGTGTGGCAGTTATCCGTGTGCTGATTGGCACAGTCAGATGAATAACGACTCTGCACAAAAACACTCTGTCAATAATTAGGGCCCGGTAATTTTCGCGAAAAGATTTTTGCCCCACTTTGTTTCAGTGTCTTACGTGTACACCTGCACCTCAACTACATTATTATTGGCAGAGTGTTTTTGTGCAGAGTCATTATTCATTTGACTGTGCCAATCAGTACATGGATAACTGTGACACATCACGTCTGTGATTTGTGGGTTTAACTTCCACACGCTGGTTGTTACGGCATCCAATCAGTGACCTCAAAGCAGAGATGCAGGTGCGCACGTAAGGCACTGAAACAAAGTGCTGCAGAAATCTTTTCGCGAAAACTACCGGGCCCTATCAATAATCATGAAGTTGAGCTGCAGGTGTGCACGTAAGACACTGAAACAAAGTGGGGCAAAAATCTTTTCGCGAAAATTCTGGGCCCTACTTATCTTACACTTAAAAATTTCAAACAATTATCACATTCACAAGGGTAGCATTACAAATTAGTTGAAACGCAACAAGAAGTAATTAAAAAAAGAAACTAAGCATATGAAATTATCAGTGTTAAAATGAA
This sequence comes from Medauroidea extradentata, assembly GCA_003012365.1. Classification (NCBI taxonomy): domain Eukaryota; kingdom Metazoa; phylum Arthropoda; class Insecta; order Phasmatodea; family Phasmatidae; genus Medauroidea; species Medauroidea extradentata. The sequence goes on along the minus strand of PNEQ01018061.1, from coordinate 22,138 downwards.
ATAAGCATACAGATGCGACAAAACGGAAAGGAATCTAAATACTGGAATAGACTTGTAGCTTACAGTGCACATTATATCGACAAGTTATACAATAAACAAGAATGATGTATAAAAATACAAATAACTTGTACAGTAGAAGAGAGAAATAAAAATAAATTTAACTAAGTTTGCAAATATGAAACAGCTGCTGCTCTGTTGTCTTTTACTAAGCTTTAGTAGGAAAAGTGTGAGGTGATACTGTTCAATATTTCAGTTGGCATTTATTCGGTGTAATTCCTTTTTGGAGCAGTTTTGAGAGGGGTTCCGAGAGGCTGTGGCCCCTACGCCTCCACCCTTTTTTTTTTTTTTTTACTGGTTCTGCCCCTGGCAATTCCAAGACGATAACGCAACCTGTGCCCACACAGATCCCCGGATATCGTAATATCATCAGTAGGAACGAGAACCGACTGATAGAAAGGGATACGCCCTTTTCAATCGCAGTGTGTGGAAGTGGTCACCACCTCACCTATCAAGAGTGGTGACCACGCCTGTACACTTTGATGAGGGTGACGTTCACACAACCTCTAGGAACACGTTTCTTGCCGAGTTCTCTTACTAGGAGAACAAGGTATACGTCATTCAGGATCAAACGAGCACTTCTGAAACTCTAGTTACTTTGACTGGATATAGTTTCTTGGACATACTCCACTGCGATATAGATGACTGTCTATTAAGGAAAACTAAAGATAATAGAAAAACATAAATAAGCAGAGAATGCTTTATTTGACCTGATTCTATTTGTGGAATTTTATGTTGTGTATGTATCCTATTGAATAAAGTATACTATGCTTATGTATAGTTTTCTATTATGTATAGTTTTCTTTGACAGTCATTTATTTCGCAATGTATTATGTCCAAGAAACTAAATCTAGTCATGCACTCCCATTGCACAGTTCTTCCAAATATCATACCTATTTACAATATTCCTTCCAGTTAATTTATCTTTTCCTGCCACATTTTAACAGAAGCACAATCGTCTAAGTAATAATAAAAGTGCATAGATATCATAGGCATTGACAGTTAATGTCTAAAGTCACAATAAGTACTATCTTTTAATTATTACTTTAGGCAAGATGGTCTTCAAAACTGATCACATTATCGCAAACCGCCTATAGATAGGGACTGGAAAATATCGCGAATTCAATTACATGTAGGCCATTGTGCTATCCATATTCAAGCTCCGACTATTTGTCGACTAGCTGCTACTCACTGGACAGCAGACAATGAACGAATATACGGGGCTTGAGTATGCATAGAACAATGGAGTCTAGCCTACAGGTAATTGAATTCGCGAATTTTTCCAGTCCCTACCTATAGACGATTCATCTCAAGGATCATTAACTACTCTTCCGGAAAGTCGGTCTCCCTTCTCAGCATCGGCTCGAAGACGGTTCAAGCGATGCGATTGACCAGGCGCCTTTATTAGGGGGTGCCAAAATTAGTATTAAAAATTGTGGTAATTGAACAAAATTAAGCGAATAAACTACGTGTATGGTACACAGAATAACCAATGTAAAGAAACTCATGTCACTTCACTTGCCATAAAATAAAAATATGTACAATTTCTTTTAGTTTGCCAAAATAACGAAGATCATTAACGGCAAACAAAAAAGAGGGTCGACATCCTAAGACTCGCACCTCCGTGAAAAATTCACAGAGTCGCCCCTAACCCTCCCCCTCTTTGAAAAAATAGGCCAATCTCCGCCGTTAAGCCAGGGTTGGCAACGTGGTTATAGGATGTTCATGATAAATACAGCCACGAATATTTGGTGAAAAGATTCTTGCACAATTTGGTTTCAGTTACTTTACGTGCACATCCGCGAATCTGCTTCATGGTTATTTGAGGCGTGTCTTTATTCAGACATGTCTCTCATTTGACTGCACCAACCAGAATTAAGTTATTGTGATGCTATGCGATTGTGGTTTGCCAATAGAACTCCAAGACCGGTGAGAGTTAAAACATTCAATCACTGATCATGAAGCAGAGCTACAGATGTGCGCATAAGACATCGAAACAGAATGGTGCAAGAATCTTTTCCCAACAAAATCGTGGTTGTAGTGATAAAGAGAAGATTTTTGAAGCCCCAAGTAAATTCTACTATCAGTAAATTTTTCCGCTGTTTGTAATTAAGTTAACTAGGATGACTGACACAGAAGCCTCTGAATAGGCTGAGGTCGGGAGGAGGAAGATCCGAAGTCAACATGGCAAGATGGGACTACACTAAAGAAAAGAATGTACAGTGAGACTGTGGAGTAGTTCAGAAGACACGTGCTCCAGTGTCAACTGTGCCCGTCCTCCTGCGCAGAGGATGTCCTGAATTAGTCCTAGGAAAATGCAGTGAAAGTGGCCAAGTTATGGTCAAAAGTTATATGACGTTTGCAAATGTTTTTAGCAGTGTATTTATGTATGTTTGTTTCTGATTCGAGAATAATAACAGCTACATAAAATTATTTATTTAAAAATTATAGCTGGCTGACGTTTAAAAAGAAAGTCAAGCCATTCCGCGAAAACATTCCGTGGACAGTGAAATTCCACTGTGGCCAAAAGCAGAAATAAATTATTATTATTATTATTATTATTATTATTATTATTATTATTATTATTATTATTATTATCTGCTCGAAACTACTCCAAATCTCTACTCGTTTTCAAATTGTAATTTCGATGTTTTCAAAAAATTTTAGTTATGGCAAATAAATTGTTTTTGCAGTTTATTAACCTAGTTAACCATTATTTACCAAACAATCAGGGAAAAAATCAGAAGATAAATATATATCCAGTGAATATCATGAAAACTGAAGGACTCTTCGCCAATTAAAAACGAGATGGACAACCTGAAGAAAATATAAGAAAGTATATACATACTTTGAATGTTCTTCATGCTATGTTCCGAACAATATTACGTTCAAACACTAACTGAAAGTTGGGACAAATGCCAAAAATGTAGTGAACAAAGCAAATTACGAACAGAACAGCCAACGTGTGCAGAATATTCCTGTACAGACAGCTTAAACAAAGACAATAGAGAAAACAGGCGTGCCAACTGTAAGAAAAAACAGAACTATTTCGAGCACAGGTGAGATTCGAAGAATTGTCCTCATTATGAAAATAATGCACTAAAGATGTTTAAATAAAAAGACAGGACTGCACTGCCAAGGTTTACGGTATTGGAGTGAATGAGATAATAAAAGAAGTTTGGAGGCAGATTTCCTATGACCTAGCAAGGTAACATACTGTATTGGCTGTGGAACAAGTTCCCTGTGCTTGTAAAACAAGGAAACACGCCAGTAAACAAAGGCAAAAAGATCACAGGAAATGAAAAGAGAAATCTACCGGAGGGCTCCGTCCGACTTTGTCCCGGTAAAACTATTGTACTAAGATACAACTAGGATATAAAGTTACAGCCCAATTACTTTTTACACCTCTGTCGTTACAAAGGAAATACAGGATCGTTGTTTTAAACGTAAATGGTAACGATAGTAAGTGGCTACTTTAAATTAAGCGAAAAAAAAAAAAAAAAAAAAGTACCGGAAAATTTACAGCTAAACATAAATTTTCAAACTTCCAAGCACTTGTATAGAAATTTAATTGGAAATAATTTTTAATGACTAAGAAAGCAACAATAAGGGTTCAAGCGCTTTAGTACCAAAATTTTACATATTTACAAAACCGTATTAATTTTGAGATTTTTAAATGTTCGTTGCAATAGGAGTTTACAATTAGAATTTATTGGTCTGTGGACACGCCATTGCTCATGTTTTGCTGCCCAAAATTGTGTTGAATGACAAAGTACAAAAAGAACAAAAAATACATAAAATAGACAAAAAATAAAAAGCAATCCCAGATGAATTCTGTCAGCTTTGCTATCTATTTTTAATTTTTTATTTATTTTTATTTTTTATTTATTTTTTATTTTTGATATTTGTTTACATAATAAAAAAATAAAGAATAAAAACAAAAAACTGACAATTCCTTTGGGGTGGTTTTTTCTGTGTTTTATGTAGTTTTTTTTTTTTTTTTTGTTCCTTTTGCACTTTGTCATTCAACACAAGTTTGATTAACAATACATGATCAACGGCGTATGTCGACAAACCAATAAATTTTAATTGTATTAGTTTTGTAGAAGATACGTGTGAGCACAGTTTCTTCTGACGAAATTATTTTAGCTCGCATAGTTTTCTCATAACAGTGCGTTAAATTCAAAATTTACATTTTACGCTGCCATGCAAATAGAGAAAACCAGTTGACAAACTTAAACGAAATAATTCATAGTGAAATAACGTGCAAAGGGCTACGTAATCTAACATTATAAAGAGTCACAGTGAACAACTTTTGTATTTTAAAAATTTGCTGAAATTTCAAATTTTTTCCTGTACTTTTATATTTTTTATGAGTCAAAATATTACGTTGTGGGTTTATAAATGTCAGGTTGCGCAGACTATGGCACGTCATTTCACTGTGTATCATTTCGTTGGAGTAAGTCGATGGGTTTCACTATTTCCATTGCAGCATAAGATTCAAAATGTAACTTTTGACACATTACTGTGAGAAAACTACGCGAATCAAAATTATTTCATAAGAGGAACAACTGTACTCACAAATACAGTATACAAACTAACCTTATTTCATAACAATTTTAAATTGTGATCGCATACCACTTGAAAACTCTTAAACCGTAAATGGTATCAAAATTTGTAAAATACGGAACCTATCAATATTTCCTGTGAAATCACGGGTCACGGTGGCCGAGTGGTCAGACCTCTCACCTCTCACCAACGTTCAATTCCCGGCGGGGTCGGTCCTCGGATTTTCGCACGTGGGAATCGTGCCGGACGATGCCGCTGTTCGGCGAGTTTTCTCGGTGATTTCCCGTTTCCCCGCCCTTTCATTCCGGCGCTGCTCCATACTCACAACATATCAGTCCTCACCAGCGCTAAGGACCTCGATGTTAAGCGCTGACCATAACCTCTTCACTCCCTCCAGTGAATTCACCGCATCAACACGGAAATTGTCACGCTTGTGGCAGTTAGGTTGTTCACGACGCTCAACACCTATATTCTCAAACATCAACAGTTAGCAAAAACAACCAAAAGACAGCAGCAATATAAAACGACAAAGTCAAAAACTATTGCGTCACTTCTGTGAAAGCATTAACTTTCTAATACAGAGCTTATACAAGTATGGAAAGACTGTATCTTATCTTGGGCTAGTGTATTTTTCGACTGTTTCGAATTTTTTTTTTAAAAATTGCACTTTTTAAATTTTTCAGCACTCAGGCAAATGTAACCTTTACAATTA
>PNEQ01018061.1:0-16700 GCA_003012365.1 Medauroidea extradentata | reverse complement strand
TCGCGGGAAAAGTTTATTGTTTGCTAGGCTCCAACATGCTATGTATAACACTGAAGGTATTGCACTTATATTGGCTATCGTTCATATGAAGTACCGTGTCCCTCTTCAACAGACCCAATTATAACTGTACAGTTTGAACACAGAACGTATGTGGTTTGCCAGAAAACTGTTCACACGTGTCATGATTGAGATACTACAGTTTATTGGAGACTATGTTAAATATTTTCGCGATTTTCCAGTGACTCTAGTTATATTGTGAATTCGTCTGGTGTAAAATGACTGAAAGAATTATAAACTGTTGCCTACCTCACGAGCTTATGAAATTTAACATACAGAGTTAGGTAGGCATGCTAAATCACATAACAAGGTTAAATCGGTTGCCGAAAGTTATGTTTTAGGCCTGCAAACTATTTAGGGTTAAGATGTCGGGCATACACAATAATCATACTTTTTCACATATTTGTTAAATATTTTACTAAACGCATAACGACAGTGGCGCAGTTTAAACTGGGGTTGTTTGACATTGTGGGGTAACTTTGTCCACTCAGAGTTTTAGATTTATGGCATTTAATGAAGTTTAAAACGATAACTATATGGATTAAATGAATATTTTTCAACACTCAGCTTCAATTATCTATTTACTACCCCCAAACACCCGAAAACTATCACGGGAAAATTTGGCTGTGTACTATGTTTCAACGTGTACGTCCAGCTTTCGCTCGTACACGGAGCTCTTGCCCTATTTGACTGAGACAATAAAAATCCGCTATTGTAATTTTTGACACCTGCCATTGGTCTGCAAACAGCTACGTTGTACCACACGTATATCACCCAGACATAATTGTTACAAGAAGCTGCAGCGTTATCGCGAAATACCGTCATCTTTAGTTATTTTATTAATATTTTATCTAAAACTCGATCCATGCTTATTTACTATATATTTCAAACAATACGCAGTTTCACATTGTTGTGGTTTCTTTCCGGCCGTTTTGTGTGTTTCGTGCACTAACAAACTTTCCCTTCTCTCAACTAGAGTTGACCACCAGTAGAGCCAGTGATTTTTGGTGAAAATAATTCTGCAACAACTTGTTTCAATGCCTTACGTGCACACCTGCAACACTGCTTCGTAGATATTGGTAGAATGTAATTGGAAAGAAGCGTGGCACATTTGACTGTACCAACCAGAGCAATGTTACCGCGACACCACACGTCCGTGATTTGCGGGTAGGACCCCGAGACGCCGAAAGTTAGAAACTCCCAATCACAGACCATGACGCAGAGAAACAGGTGTTCACACAAGGCATTGAAACAAATTGTTGCAGAATTCTTTTCACCCAAAATCACTGGCTCTAACCATGAGATGATGCAAGGCCGCTCTCGTGACTTGTTGAACGCTGGAAAATTTAACTCCGGGTTAATTTTTCAACAGCTTTAGACTACGTATGATGACCGAGCGAGGTGGCGCAACGGTAACACGTTGGACCAGCATTCGGAGGACCCGGGTTCGATCCCCGGCTCCGGCCATCCTGATTTCGATATCCCATAGTTTCCAGACATCGCTCCAGTGAGAATGCTGGGACGGTCCCTTAACAAAGGCCATGGCCGACTCCTCTTCCAGCTGCTGTCATTGTACCTAGTTGTGTCGCCGTCTATAATGACCTCGCTGTCGGCGAGACGTAAAGCCCGCTTACCTTACTACGGAAAATGTTCTCATTTTTAGAGCCGCTTAAAGAATTTTGCAACAACTTGTTTATATTCCTTGCGCGCACAGCTGCAGCTCTGGTGTGTGGTTATTGGCAGAGTGTCTTCGCGTAGAGGAGTCACTCATTTGACTGTGTCGATAAGAATAAATAGAGATGACGGTATATCGCGGAAAATTTTTGTGCCACCATACCCTTGAAAACACTGTAGTTTCTTGCTACATGTATGATTCGTCTGACACAACGTAGATGTCTGCAGACCAATAATTAGGGACCTGAAAAATTCGCGTTTTCTTCGTCGCTCAAGCTTGAATTCCAGGAACTATAAGTTCGTGTCACTTTCGCTATTGGCCGTTGACTTGTTTGACATACCATGGGAGTCTCTGAGCTAATATATCTTAACGTGCCCTATATCACAGTGTCAGCGAGCAGCCAATGAACAGATGTTGTATGCTTGAATATACATATATTCTTGGACGCTAGCCTACATGTCAGTGAACCCACGAATTTTTCCAGTCTCTTATAATAAATAATATACATCAAATATTACAATGCCGGTGTTCTCATTGGCTTAGTCAAATAGGGTAAAAGCTCAGCGTACAAGCCAGTAATGTTTTCGTAATTTTAACGTTCATTGAAACCCAGCAAACAGTCAAGCTTTCCCGCGATAAACAATCATCTCTAAGGATATGGTTACTGTGACACCACATGTATCTTATATTGGAGGGTAAAACACCAAGATGCTGAGAGTTAAGGCTATTCAAGACTAGTGAATATCAGCACTCTCTCATATTCTTATAAATCTAGGAATATATGCTCTGAATCACGTTAACAGACAACTAAAGCGGTCGCAGACACTGTTTAAAGGCTAGTGCGCACTCCCCGCGCGCTTCAGTCTGAGGAAGGGCATGGAAGGGAGAGGTTACGTCGCTTGAGCTCTCTACCCCCGTAAGAAAGGCGAGTGTAAGAAATCGTCGCGTCGCAGAAGGGGACGCGCACTTGTTACTGCACACATATACCACAATGAGTCGACAGTTCGCACTGCTAAAATCTTGGTATCGTTGTAATAAGGATGGCTACTGCTATTGGTCAAAAACAAAACATTTTAATGAAATAAAACTGTATTCGTTTGTAGTGCACCTAAGATGTCGCTAATTTTCGACATAAAAAAACCTTAGGCCCTATTTTCAGCAATATTTGAAAAAAAAATATGTCCTTTCATATTTTAATAACTTTTGTCCATTAGGCCGCGACATCTAATCTTAGAGTAAAATATTTCATTTTAATAAATCTGATAGTTTTCCTTAGTTGTATGCATCTGTTATACATATTTTGACTTTGACATGTTGTTATTTGTATACTATGCATGCTAAACTTTTTCCACAAGAGAAAAATGCAGTCTCAAGGGACATCTACAAACCTACCATAATTTCGTGCTCAAATAAAATTATTAATTCCACACTTGAACAGCCTTAAAGTGTCTCTACTGATTTTGTAACTCGCATACTCTTCTGAGTGTTGAAAGAGTCCACGTATGTCAACGGTGTCGATATTCTACATAACTCCTGGCGAAGCTTGACAATTAGAGACAGACGAGAGAGATGGAGAAACAGGGCAAAGCAAACCCATTATTACACGGGGAGCTGACTGAAACTGTATTACGTAAGTCGCGCGGTGACGCGCGGATGCTGTGCCGCAAACTGCTTTTCCAAACACAAGGCTCTGTGAGCGACTCCCACGTGTAGCAAGTCTCCTGGTGTTTTTAACTGCCGAGACGTGCATCGCATGCAGACGAGCCCAGCAGAGCGAGAAGACATGTTCTACCTGAGCCAGATACGTCTGTCTGCTTGACACGCATTCCGCGGCTTATGTAAGCCGACACCTTCATCCTACCTTATATAGATAACATATTCTAACCTTTTACTTTCGCTAGTCATATAGGTACACTGTAAAAATTATTTATAATTTACCACACCGATGCATAAGAGTTGTACAAAAGCAGTTATGTTAAAATTTTTACCCATTCATCAACGGTGCCGTCTCTATACATTATTAATAGGACCATGAACATTTTGCGAAAATATTTTTGCCCCAATTTGTTTCAAAGACGTATGTGCTCATCTGCAGTTCTACTTTATAATCAGTGATTGGTTATTTTACCTCGTACATTTCTTGAGATTCTACCCGCAAATCGAAGACGCATGGTATTGCAATACCAGAGGCCTGAAAAATTCGTGTTTTATTTTGGCCCCAAGCTATAATTGCAGTAACTGTAAGTTCGTGCCACATTCGCAATTGGCCCGTGACTTACTTGACACTTCCTGTAAGTCGCTTAGCCAATAGTTAGAGACATGCAAAATTCGCGTTATCATTTGGTAGCAGACTAAACTTCACTTTCCTATACATAAAAGAGCATAATATGCGATTCAATTGGCCACGAACTTCTACGTGTTGTCATTAACGTGTGTTACGTCTTTACAGAGATTGGACTCTCTACCGTGTAAGCATTCTCCGCGGCAAGTCATGACAATATCGGCCAGTGGGAGACGTCGAACGAACCTATAGTCACTTGGAGTCTAGTCAGCTGTCAGAAAATAACGCGAATTTTGCATGTCTCTACCAATAGTACATAAGCAAGTAAATGCAGGCCCATATCACTGCGTCATCGAGCAGCCAGTGAGCAGATAATGTCTGCTTGAATACACACATGTTCTTGTCAGTGAACCCGTCAATTTTTTAGGTCTCTAGCAATAACAGTCAAATGAGGGACCAAGACAAGCTACCAACACCCACGATGCACAGCTGCAGATGTAAACGTAAGATACTGAGACAAACTGAGGCAAAATTATTTTCGTGAAAAGTTTGTGGCCCTAATTATTAAGTAAACCATGAAATTTATACTGATGTTAACATGCTTCTATAAAATCAACGCTTAACATTTGTTGCATTAAGGAGGTGGTTTAACTAAAATTTTAATTGTTTTAATAATTTTTATATTTGTGCCTGCTATGGTTTGAAATTTAGATATAACCTGTGAAAATTTTTTTATTGTAATGGAATTCATTTTACCTTTCATAACTTTTGTATAATGGAATGCCAAAGTCCAAACTTCTATAAAACTATTTCATGGTAGAAGGAAAAACTAAAAGACTTACCGAAATGATACACTTCACACTGAAGTACAGTGTCATAGGCTACGTTAAGGTAACTATAAAAACCGCATTTCAGTTTATTTTGTATTAAAAATAAAGTTAAAAAAACTGTATTTTTTTTAAATTTTAGATCATGTTATTTTTTAAAATACAGAATAAAGTTTAATTCGGTTTTATAAAAGCCTTGGCGTATTCCGTGACACAGTTTTTCTGTTTGAATTATTTAATTCCTGTAAGTCAGTTGGTTTTCCTTTCTAGCATAACAAAGTTTTGTCGGAAACTTGGACTTTGGCATTCCATTACGTCAAAACTACAAAAGTTAGAAAATGTTCATAATAATAAAAAAATAGTCACAACATATGTCTATCAAACAAACCAAATCTCGTACAAATATAAAACATATTCATAAGATTAAAATTTTCGGTGAACCATCCCCTTAAACAAGCTGAAGCATGGTTATGGAGGAGAACTAGATGCTAAATTTTATATATGGATCTTCTACAATAACTTTTTAAAAACATTTTTGGTAAATGTGGCAATTTTGAGGCATAAGATGTATTTGTGATAAATTTTGGAGATCATAATAGTGTTATTTATTTATCTTGTATTGGTCTTGTAATCATTCTTGAAAATTAACAAATCTTGCAATTATTCTGCATGACAAATTAATGAAAAATCCCATAATTACTTATGTCAAACAGATGTCTTGTCAAAGAGAATATTTTTGATAGTACAACTTGAACAAATATTATGGTTCGAAACTGAAAAATAAAGAAAATTATCTAACACTCCCCCTTAAGGTACCATAAGCCTGCTGTGCATGATTTTAAAATGTCTAATGTATTCAAGGAATTTAGGTTTTGAGGGCATTAACACTTTAAGTTTTGCAGAATTTTTATTTAGTTTTAGTTGAAATTTTTGGTCTTTAAATGACCCTGAGGGGCCCACTCTGTGTTTAGATGTTTTTAACTCTTAGCATCTTGAAGTTCAACCTGCAAATCACAGTAGTGTGCTGTCTTAGTCTTACGTTCATTGCACAATCAAATCAAAGACGACTCTGTACAAACACCACGCTGCCAATAACCAATAAAGCAGAACTGCATACGTGAGCTTTTTTTATAAACTGGATATGGTCAATTCTGAACAAAACACATCAACTAATTCAGATGGTGAAATGGTTCTTGATCTACAGTATATACATTAGAAATATACTATATTGTGCACGTAAGGCATGCCAAGTTGGTGCTAGATTGTTTACAAAAATAATGAGTGGTTTTAATTACTGTCTCTGACTCGTCTAGTTTACCGGATAAAACACTTTTTGCACGACTTCTCTTGTATACGTCGTTCAGGATAAAGTGAGCACTAAAAAACTTAAACTTTGAAACATATCACTAGTCGTTACTGCATATAATCAATGTCTTACTACTTGTGTCATTGATAACGAAATTATACAATATAGTTCCCTGTATGTTCAATTTAAATACAACAATACAGAAACAAAATCAATCGAAATCGACACAATTCAATTTTATATACTTAATAACTTTTTTATCAAACTGTATGCATTCATACTGACTGCAAAATTTATCTTACACGTGCAAACATCAAGTGATGTGTCCAGAGATGTTAACCATTTCCCGTAGTTATAGCCGTTATGCGCGGAAAGATACGAATTAGCTTAAACGAGAACTGTAGCAAGGCTTATTTGAGTGCTCACATTATACCAAACCGCCTATAAAAATGATTTCTCTCTAATCCCCCTTCCCATCCTCTAAAAACAATTACTATACAGCTAAGATCACAACAGAAGAACTATGGAATGGAAATAATGGGATTGAACAGGAGCGCAACGTAGAAAACTCAAGACCTAGAGTCATGGCACAAACATAAGGAAATTAATAGCTCTGGTGCAGTATTCAAACATTCTTCCTTCGTAATGATGATGGCTTCCAAAACGGTTTGCAGTCGTTACAGGGTTACAACTTAACCCTACGTAACTAGAGCCAAAAGTTTGCTGCAAAAAAAAAATTGTTGCGTAATTTTGTTTAAGTGCCTTACGAGCACATCTGCGCTGTTATTGGCAACGTGTCTTTGTTCAGACATGTTTCTCATTTGATTGCACCAACCAGAATAAAGTTATTGTGACACCACATCTCTGCGATTTGCCAGTAGAGTTAAATTATCCAATCACTGAACATGAAGCAGAGCTGCAGATGTGCACATAAGGCATTGAAACTTAAATGGCGAAAAAATCTTTCCGCCGCAAAATCGTCACTCTATAAAACATCAATAATTGCGCGTGTTGGCGCAGCAGTGAAACAAAGGAGCTGCATTCGAGATGAACAGGGTTCGAATCCCCATCCTCTCATCCTGATACCGATTTCGCGTGTGTTTCTTTGAAATCACTTCAGGTGAATGCTGGGGTGTTTCCTTCAAACAGGCCACGACCGATTCCTCACCAGTTCCTTGGTTACGCAATTTATTGAACACGTATCCAATGACCTTGATGCCGACAAAACGTGTATCTGTATTCCTGCCATAAACAGTATTTAATGAACGCATACATTTTTTTACACAAGAAAGATTTGCCTTTGCTCTTTTTGGCGAAATAATCTTGACCTAATAAAGTCACGTGAACTTACTACAAACCAATTAAATTTTTACAGCCATTATTGTTTTAAACAGTTTTATTATGTTCAAGGTAGAAACTTCTTAGTATGTTTCCAATAAATGAGAGAATAAACGTTAAATAATGAATGCGTACGGTACACTATTTTACGCGAAAATACAGTTGCCTTTGCTGTATGTTAAAACAATCTTGACCGAATAAAGTCACTTGAACTCATTAAAAGCTAATGAAACATGTATAGCCATTGTGGTTTTAAAAAGTTTTTTACTTATGAGGTAAAAACTTCTTAATATGTTTCGGGATATGGGAGAGTTTTCAATCAAAATTTTAATATGCTGAGAGCTCCGAAGAATACGGAGTTAAAAGCTTATATAAACTGTCGTTCAGCTGACTTAATTAAAAAATAAGTATAGAGGCATACTCGCTAAAAGTGTAGATAAATTCTCAACTTACATCACAAAAATAAATTAAACCTGGCAAACACAGAATATTTTTCCCCATGAGTACCAGTACAATTTTATTGAAGGAATCAGCAAAGGTATGATTATAAAACAGAAACACTACCGTGGTCCGTTATTGGTTTTGTCGTATACGTTAAGATTTTCCTTACTAGCGATTCTCAGAACTCACGATACTTGACATTTTTTTAGTTAAGTTGATTAGTGTGTACACTTCGCAGACATACATTAACGGCACCAGTCACAATTTTCAGGTACTCTATTCTTTTTAAATGTTTATATTAAACTGGTCGTAGAGGTAACAAAATTTCGTCTGGTGTACCTTCGCTTCTTTGACGAGCCGATCCTTATTTAAAGCTACACTTGTATTAAGATCTGTCCTGATTGTGAACGTAAGCGGTTCGCTGCGAACTATTGTGACCAATACAATAACCAAAATTATAGTCGTCACGTACATTCCAACGTGACCGTTCCTTGATCACAATAACAAAGAGACCCGAAAGTTTCGTCAATTTCCTTGACGATAAGTTGAATGTTGAACTCATTTAAACTACAGCATCTTTTTTTTATCACGTACTTGATAACGCTGAAAAATTGGCATTATAGCAGACCTGCAGGACAACACTAGCATACTCACGTTACAATTGAAGGGCTTATTTTAATAGTGGTACAACACCAATGTTGTAAAATAAAAAAAGGAGTTATATCCACCATCGTGTTAAGAAAGGTTAATTCTACCTTATTTCAAAATGGCACATCTCCACGCTGTGAACTGCGTTATTTCACCTACCTCAAAAACAGAATTTTTGACACCGAATTATGTTCAGGTCTCTGTATCTAAAAAAGAACGAAATTGGGGTTGTGCCACTGTTAAAACAAGCCCTTCAATTGTCAGAGGTAGCCTACATCTGGCCACTCACTGGAACAGCAGCCAATGAACAATTAGCTGAGGACTGAAAGTACACAGAACTGTGGAGTCCAGCCTGCATGTCGTTGAGCCAGCGAAATTTCCAGGTATCTAACAATGGCTTACAACTATAGCCATAGCCGTCTTTAGAAGACGCCTGCGGCCTTAGATCTGGCAACCCTGCCAGAAAGGGTCACTTCAACACTCCATTTAGCTCTCCAAAGGCAATGGCTGTACGTGATTCGTTATTGTGTCGTACATACCAGCGAATCAGGGGAAGCCACTGCCGTTGGCGAGACAGAAGAAGTGTTAAAATGATCCTTCCTGGCAGGGTTACCAGATCTAAGGCCTCGGCCTTCTACTAAAGACGGCTATGAACTTTTCGCGAAAAGAATTTTGCCCCAATTAGTTCCAACGTCTTACGTGCACATCGGCAGCTCTGCTTCATGGTTATTGGCAGCGTGTATTTGTTCAGACAAGTCTCTCACGTGACTACGTTAATCAGAATAATGAGCCAGTGTGATCTGCCTATATAATCCCAAGACAAGTGAGAGTTAAAAGATCCAGTCACTAAACACCCTGTACAAAAATGTCGTAAGGAAAGTCCTTAGAAACCCAGTTGCCAAAGAAATTCCTTGTTAAACTACAACGGTTGTCCTTGTAAAAAAAATTATAACTTACATGCTTGTAAAATACCTTGTATTTGTACTTTATATAAAGAAAAATTAAACTGTAAATACTCATTTCGCTTTAATGACAATAATTATTTATTTAATAACTGCTGAATATACAGATTTTACATGTAATTACTTTGCAAAAAAACATCCACACCGTCGTGGAGGCACTTAGACACCGTATTACAATTTTTAACTTTCTAATTTCATACACGAATATTTTTCTTAAAATATCTTTGTACTTTTATAATGATTTGTAGAAGAAAATTATTTTAGTCCATGGAGCAGATGTACAGATGTGCATATAAGACATTCGAACAGGCTGGTGCAAATATATTTTCGCGAATGTCACGTGACAGACGGTTATGGCAGCTTCCACACATCAGCTGACCCAGGAACAAAGCCACAACCCCGGGCAGACTGCTGGACAACAGTTACGTTGTCAGACACACTTCCTACATCGCACAGGTTATACATTTAACCGCGTCGCAATTTGCCCTCCATGTACGTGCTAGGCCGAGCCATCTTCCCGCTGTCACGGCCCCGACATTTACGGTACTCTAGAGGCCGGTTCTTCTAGACCCACACTCCCCACATTTCTAATTATAGCTATTTCGCTGGGGAAATTACGGCGTCGCGGGGCGTAAGTGGGAGTCTCGGGAAGAAGATGATTGACGGCGCGTTTAAGCGGACACTCGTCCGCTCATCTCGCTAGCTTCAAAAACAAGCGCCCAAGGGAAGAGGGGATTAGAACCCGTTTTACAGATATTTTTAGCTTGCTCTAATATTACAAAAAGAGCGGAAAGTATGCCCACGAGATATATTCCCATAAATCTATGTACGTATAGTCACTAATATTTTTCCTCCACATCTCTTGTCCTCATTAAATAACTTCCGAACCTTTGGAGTGGTTCGAAACTACTCTTATATAGGTTGTTCACGATAAAATCAGCACTTTCGTAGTCCCTCTTGCCTAGAATAATGTTGTGACCTCAGACGATCATTCTTGAATAAGGTACAGTCTATAACACGGTCTTATAACGACAGGTCTGGACACTAGCCTATCTACTAATGCTATAGTGTTGACTCCTTTATAACTGAAAGTGCCACTAGTAATGAAGTGTTATTTTTACAATGTAATATATCTTCGTACTACCAGTGCTCCTAGCAGCTCTTACACGAACTTGCTACTTGTAGTTCCATTTACACAATGTTAAAACCACACCTTGGTGCCAGTGGCGCCAATCAGTCGTAAGAGGGTCAATTTTCAACTCCAAGTGTCCACACCTGTTCATCTATAATCGTTGTCTATACGGTTTTATAATTACTTATGTTGGTTTGTTTATATTAAAAAATGGCAGAAAATTAAAAACTATCTGAAAGGCAGTGGAGGGGGTGCAGGATCAAGCGGAAAAATATTCCCCCTCCCTCATTTTTTTCACGTAAAAAATTATAATCCCAGCGTCTTGCAACCACGTTTTTTTTTTTTTTTTACATCTGGCAATAAATACTCAGTGTTCTTTTTCCCCCGCGTCTGGATTTTGAATAAACCTGTCAAATACAGACATTAAAAATTTTTATTTGATGATTACTACGGGTGAGTTTCCTGTTATTGTGTACTAATCTTTGTGGGTTAATTAATTACACTTAATTAGTACTTAAACGTTTTCATTGAGCTTAAATCCTTTTAAACAACTACACCTTGATATGTATTTTGAATTTTCAAGACGGATAAAATATCCTTATCCATCCCACTTTAATAACCCCCCCCCACCTACTCGCGATTGAAGATCGTTCCTACGCCTCTGCTGAGAAAAAACGTAACTAAGGTTTGAAAAGTGCTCATGTTATCTTGAACCACCTATAAGAGCAGACGCGACTTCATTGCTTTCATTGAAACACATAAAAATTTAAATAATGATCGTCTGATTAACACTTTGAAAAATTATGCTTGAATATTGATAGGGCTACACTGCAATTTCCTCTGGAACAGAAGAAACTACTTAAAGAAAATAATCTAGTGCTTAGCAGTCTCGTGCATGAACTCTATTCAGTGTAACCGCGTAAAAATCAGAACGTGTTCTATGTAAGTGAGCTAGTCCAGAGGGCCGTGTTAAGGCCATTTCACACGATCAAATATATATTGAATTCAATGTCTTGAATTAATTTATTGAATTGCACGATGATTCAAGAGATTTGATTCAATAAACATAGAAAGTACCACTTGAAAATTATCACACAATTTATAAAGAAATGGCGCATAAAATAAATAATGTAACTATTTTATAATTATCAACTAACCCTGCACGACACAAAACTACCTGGGTCAGTACAAAATGTCTTATTATGTTTATATATTATTTAAAATAAATAGTGCTCACAGTCATTTTTAATATTGTATATTTTGCCTACATAATACAATAAATATGTTATTTTATTTAATAATATTAGGAAAACATATTTTCTATTCTCAAATATTTTGATTCAAGAAAACTTTAAACATGTTTGAAACGAAAATCTTTGACAAAATTCATGACATCCAATAAATTTAAAGACAAAATGGCGACGGTTATGACGTCAGCATGGCGTCACATGACATTCAAGAAATTGAATTCAATAAATTTGAAAGAAAATGGAAGCAAAATTTGATCGTGTGAAAGGGCCTTTAGCCACAAGCTGTATCTTGAGCGACTTAGGTAGTTATTACACTGAACAGGCGTACACTGGGTCAGCATCGAGTCCAAGTCTAATTTCACCCGGTGATAGGAGTCCCAGGTTAGAGCTCCCGCCCTATCAGCCCATTTTTATAACCGAAACAAAAGCAAATATTAAAATATTCGGTCCATTCAGTGCTGCTTCAAACCCAGCGCCCGGGGAAGCTGCTCCACTCCCTTCTCCCTCCAGCTCCATTAGAGCCATCTATTAACTGATGAAAGAGACTGTAGGTACAGTACAATCAAGGAACAATCTGCTCTGTAGAATGATCAATCTGTTTTCTAAGAGGAGCCGTCTGTTCTGCAGGAATAAAAAAGTGTTCTATTGTTAGAGCCAGTGATTTTTGGTGAAAATAATTCTGCAACAACTTGTTTCAATGCCTTACGTGCACACCTGTAACTCTGGTTCGTGGTTATTGGCAGAATATAATAGGGCAGAGGCGTGGCTCATTTGACTGCACCAACCAGAACAATGTTACCGCGACACCACACGTCCAAAAGTTAAAAACTTCCAATCACTGATCATGAAGCAGAGAAACAGGTGTTCACATAGGGCATTGAAACTAATTGTTGCAGAATTATTTTCACCAAAAATCACTGGCTCTATCTTTGGCTCAAAATTCTTCAGCGCGAAGAGATCAAATCTCAGACGATAACGAAACGTACATGCGTTTGAAATCAAGCCTGTTCTAAAATAAATTTGTGAAATTTTCCATTCCCTATAAATAGCTTAAATATGTTCGATTTTACTAACTTTTTCCGTCTTTGAGTACAATCTAAATAGAAATATCTGAATATTGTCTAATTAGCAGAGTTTTTCATTTATGCCGGATGAAGAAGTTTCAACAAATTAATTCAATGAAGCACCATCAGTCTATGGACATGAAAAATTAGCTTTTACTTTTGGACACAAGCTAGGATTCAAACAACTGTAACATTGTGACTCTTCTGCGACTGACTCTTGACATATCTGACACTTTTCCGAGAGTGTTGAGCCAATAGTAAAGAATAAACTAAATGCTGGCAATGTAGTATCACTATGTCAGAGAGCCGACAAATGAGCAGATGTCTGCTTGAGTACACAGTCATATCGATGGCCCAGTTCCAAATGGAAACAACTCAAAATTTCCAGTCTCGAGTAAAATGCATATAGAAAGATTTCCGTTTCGCCGAAAAAACCTGTTAATTAACATAATTGGTTGATGTTAATTTGAAGCAAAAATACAAAAGAAGCTATTTATTGTGTTCAAAATGTTTATAGTCTGCCTTTGCTGAAATTATTACTCTTTAAAATAAAAGAAATACAATTTCTAGCGACTTCTGTCAATCAGAATAAATTGCTATTTTATTAAATCAAGTGAATTTACGTTTTGTTTTTCTATTCAACTGAGTAGATTGTACTTCTGCCTATGCGTTAGTCAGCCAAACTTAAAAATGCTATTCTTTAAGTTGTTTCCGTATTGAACTGGGCCATTGATATATTCTTGGATGCTATACTACAGATTAGTGAACCCGCGAATTTTTCCCGTCTCTACGCTAAGTGAATATTTTCTGATTCAAGTTTTAAGTGTAACAAAATATTGACAACGTTTTCAATTTTTGTACGCGTGTATACAAATTGTAAAACAACTTACGTAACAAAACGATTTGTTCCCATGAGATAACGGCCACGTTAGTTGAACACTACAGAATGTCCTCCTACCTGCAACAAACACACCAACAGATTTTAAGAGTCTGCCTGCAACATTATCACATAAAATATATATAGCTAGTTAATAGAGCCAAGAATTTGTCACGAAGCTATTTTCGCACCATTCTGTTGTAGTACCTTACGTACACATCGGCAGATCTGGTTGATTGTTGTTAGGTCCGCGGTGGCCGAGAGGTCAGACTTCTCGCCTCCCACCACGGCGATACGGGTTCGATTCCCCGCTGGTCGGCGGGTTTTCTCGGGAATCTCCTGTTTCCCCCCGCCCATTCATTCCGGCGCTGCTACACTCATTTGACTACACCAATCGGAAAACATAAATTTACTGTGACACCATACGTCTGTGATGTGCCAATAGAGTCCCAAGACAAATGATAGTTAAAACATCCAATCAGTGACCAGGAAGCAGAGCTGCAGATGTGCATATACGACATTCAAACCAAATTATGCACAAAAAAATATTTTCGTCACATACTCGTGGCTGTATGAATTAATTACGGTGTACTTTTGTTCAAAAGCTTCATTAAATTAAACATTTCATTTAAGACTTACTTTTATCCATGCACTGCTGCAAACTTCCCACATACCTGAAGTAAAATCTTTGTAACTTATAGTGTAAATTAGTGTAGTATAGTAATTCATGTATAGTTATTCCATTTTAGTAAGCAAAAACATGAATCCTCATGACACAAAAAGGTCAATCTCACACATTATTTTCTACAAATCGAAGATAATTAGATGAATAAAGCACTCAAAACATAAAACATACGTCGTTAGTTTCATTACAAATTGTAGGTGAACCGCCATCACAATTTTTGGAAGAAATTAACATCTCAGTTAAATTTACCAAAATGAGTCGAATGCATCAAGCCAAATAACTTAAAATGTTTTAGTTGACTATTGAAACATTATCCTCCTCAATAAGTGTTTCGGACTGAAATGTATTCTTGTTGACATAATAAATAAATTATTCAGGCTACCTGAAAGTTTGTTATAAAGTACTTTGTTTTATTTAAATTGCTGTCGTTTTATTAAGTTCAATTTTCTTAATTGTTCAACACCTTCAGATGGCTGATCACAATTTTATTTTAATAAATATCTAGTTTTCTGATACTGTATTGTTTGTAAGACTGACAAGTAGAACTGCAAATGGGAAAATAGCCTAAATCGTTACAGAACGTTTTACTGAAAGTGAGGATATGTTTTTTGGATAATTCTTAAACAGAGAAATGGTTAACCAAAATTAAAATAAAAGTTAGCTGATGAAACTTCAAAAACTAAATTGAAATGAAAACCATTAAAGAATTAAGAAAACGGTCATATCGATTCCTTGAAAAAAATAAATAAATAAATAAATTGCGCTTAACCGTGACTGACACTAATTTGATGATAACTCGCAATTACATTGAATATAACTTGCCTGGATTAGTATGTTTAAAAGGTTTTCATTTAAAACAACCATTAGTTACAACTGTTTGTATTTTATATTTATGTAAAACGTAACTCATGCTTGCCCGGTGTTTGGTAACTACATGACAGGAAACATTACTTCAGAAATATAGTAAAGTGATATTGTAAATTAATGGGCATTCAGAACGTGACAATATTTACCCTAAAACTCTCGCGTTGTTACCTGACAGTAGACTTGACTGCAAATCACTATGTGCTACTGTCATTGGCCTGCAGTAAGTGTGTCGTGCACGAAGGACCTTATCAACCAATGATATAAGGTCTAGTGTAAAATGTCCACTATCCAGTGGCGGCTCGTGGGTTGTTGCCAGGTGGGGCTGCAGATAGTCGGATCTGTACACTCTTGATGAACGCGCCGTAGACCAACGAGCATGAAATATTTGCCGGCTACTAGATGTGTTGTGACCACTCAGTAGTAAGGGACACCTGCACATCAGCGTGTCAGTGGCTGTAGAGTCAACCAGCACACAACCCTGTACAGCTCTTGGCAACTGCAACCCTACCTGCCAACAACCCACGAGCCGCCACTGATTGGGAGCACGTAGAATAAATTCGTAATGAAAACGTATTCCCCCGCATATTACCACATACTTGAAGCGTGTATCAAACTGCAACCAAACAGAACGAATCGGAATACGTACTAAGTCCAAAAAAGGGGGATGAAATGGGGGGAAAGAGAGGGGGAAAGGAGATGATAGGGGAAAAGAAGTAGTATTTGAAACTCGTGTGGGAGTATTCCATTACAATGCGCCAGCGAGTCTCCAGTTAGAAACACGTACATCACAGTAATTAGTTATGTGTCCTGACGTCTTAATGAGAGTACTGTACGGACGGCTCGTTCCTGCAGGCGGAAAACCAGCCTTCAAGGTGATTAACTGTCGTTGAAAATTAACTTTATGATCTTTCAAATTCCTACCATTCCCCATTCCCTGATTGACATCGTCTAGGTTCATAGACCCGTCTCTCCATCCCTTTCTAGAAACAGCCCTGAGAAACGTTTTCTTGTGACTGATATATACATACACATATACAGGATGAGGATGCTAACTGTTTAAAGCTCCCCGCAGTGACACTGGGGACTCCGATACAAGTGATTCGACATAGGACATGTAGGGTCCAAACGGACGGGAAAGGCCCGAAAATTCGCCTTCAAGTTTCCATGACGTCACATCCGGTGTGTCCGCATCAGGCGCGTACGAACGAGTATTCAAAGGAGTTCCTTCGATCCAACCTGTCTCTGTGGCTCAGTGTCTGCGTCAGAACCTTGTAAACTTGCGGTCCGAGG
>PNEQ01018059.1:6628-45105 GCA_003012365.1 Medauroidea extradentata | reverse complement strand
ATCCCACCACCATTTTGAGAAAGTAGGGGAATGAGAGTTTCAACTATAAATGACCGGATTTTTGCTGGGTTCGGCAGACAGGCTTGGGGATTAACGCTGCTTAAGTTAAGTATTGAGTTGTAGCCATAGTATGGCTAGCAGGTTAGGCTTAGCTGTTGGCGTATTTAATATTATATTTATTATGCCCTGCGTAAAAATTGCGTAGGTACCTTCCTAGTTCTATGCCATGTGGTTGGCCATAGGAGGTTACGTTCAGAAATAGACTGTTGCGTATTCTGAAATGTAACTTTGGTAATAATTTTCTTACAGATTTATGTTCGGATTTCTTAGGGAGGTTAAATGTTTGCGTCCATGAGCTTGGTTGTGGTTTTATGGAACCTTGAAAAATTAAATTCAGTTTTTGTATCTTCGGTATCTGGAAGGTTATATTTATAATGTACCTGAATATCAAATATTTATTAGATTTCAGTACGAATTGATTATATATTTATTTTTCTTGGAGACTAGATTCTTAAATGTCTTTAATGCTTGTTAAACGTCAATTCGTAAATTTGTTTGGCTTGTGAGTTTCTAACAATTCTTGATATTATGAGTTGTTACCTGATAAAGGTTAGGGGTCAGAAAATTTACGTGGTTGCGTAACGATGCCAAATGTAGGCATAGTATATGTTTAATATATATATATATATATATATATATATATATATATATATATATATATATATATATATATAAAGATTGAAAATCAAGGGTCGTGGTTTTGTATTCGAGACCTGTGTTATTCCCATATATTTTTGTATCTTCAGTATATGGAAGGTTATATTGTTGTATTGAATATCAAATATTTATTGTGAAAACTTTGTATAGCAATTTTGCATTATTTAGAAAAAAAAGAGAGAGAATATTAAATAAATATTTAATATAATCATTTGATCTTTTCTGTTCTAACAACATGCTATTTATTATTCTGAAGTTAGGAATACATACCAGAAAGGTTCATCAAAAGATCTAGCTTTGTTTACACTTCTTAGGTCATTATTAGTTTAATAGTGTGGAGAACTAAGGAAAAGACCAGGGGAGTGGTGTTACGTCCAGTGTTACTGCTGTCGCTTTTCTGTGACCATGATTTGGTCACAGAGGGGTCTCAGTTGTCTCACCATCAACGAAGTAAACTGTAGTGTGGATTAAGGAAACAAATTTGAATTGTAGAAGTTACTGTTTATTTACCTGGTAAAGTTTGTGAAGCAATATATATGCTGATATAAATTAACCTTCCACAAAGTAGCTCTAAAATTAACAGGATGTTAAGGTGTATAAACGAAATAAAAATTATTGTGTAACCTAGTGCCATGACAATTGGGTGAGTGATTTGACTATAGACCGTATCAAACTGCCGATAGGCGAGGGATACAACACTGCAACTCATACGATATTTATCGTAGATTTCCTTATGACATCTTGCAAATACCAATTATGAACACTTCAAATATTCAGGGTTCTACTATGGGTTTTATTGTACTAAGCACTGAATACTCGATATCAATGAGCGCAATTTTAACATGGGTTGCTGTGGTCTACACGTCTTTGAAGTCTGTGTAGTCGACATTATCGGTAAGTTTCTTGCTAACAAACATCTCCCGACGTGAATAACGAGATCCGGAATATGTCTAGGAACAGCATAGTAGGAGTAGTCTTCACTAAGATATAGAACCAGGCTGGACAACGACCTCCGCTCCAGACGTCTCCTCGGACCTCGAGACGACGATACAGATCTGAGCATTGAACCCTCTTCCTTCCAGGTGTCGTGCAATCCAATCTGGATGACAGCTCAGTCTTCTGAACTGCAATTCAGTTAACGTCGTCGTAGCCCTACAAAAGTAATGCAATCCTTCTTACCTCTCGACGAAACATTCTTATATCATAAATAATTAATTTCCTTTCTTGAGACTTTTCAAGACCATTGTAGTGAATTGAATAACAGTATTCTTCATATTTGGTTGATTAAATTCACATACAATATCAAATCTTGTCGAAGGTGATAATAATTTTCTCTCTTTTTTTTCAATTATCAGAAAACAAATCGTTCCTTTCCTTAGTTTACACTACTCTTTCCTCCTCGTCAGAACTGTCAGCTCTCTGAAAAAATCGTTTCCCCGCCCATCTATAGCTTGGTCGAAATTTAAAAAAATCGTACTCTGAAGCAAGGAAAAAAAAAATCGGCTGGAAAAAGTTACATTTGTGGAAACTTTACAAGTTTACACTGAGAATAAAAAAACTGATTCGCCCAAAGACAGATACAAATAAAATTAAATTATAGCACGGGGTATTCGCTTCCAAATATATTAACTTTCCTGCTTCAAGCAGTTTAACCAACAAACATACGCCAATTTTACCAGCTTTCGTAACAAAGAGAAACTATTTGTTACTCTGTCCATCCCTAACTACTGGCTGAAAGTCCTCAAGGACGAGTTCCCGAGAATAAATTGTGAACGTAACTAACATTCATATGTGTTCGAAATGCTAGTATTTCCTCAGATAAACACATGAAACTTCTCTAGTTATTGATTAAAATATCTCAGACCCACGTCTAATGAACTACGATCAACGCAGGAAAATCTCGCAAAAACATTTGTAGATCAGTTTAGAAATTTAACTCGTGTTCAATTCCGTAAAGTTTGCTATTGGATCATATTTAACAAAACACGCTCTCTATAAACGTTAATGATTAACAAACAAGTAAATGAAGATCGAACAGCGTGGCGCCATGTCTGTGCTAAATGGAGCAACAGCCAGTGAACGAATAGTTCTGGAATATATAGTCCAGTGGACGTTAGTCTGCAGGTCGTCAAATTCGCGAACTGTTTCTGATCCTGAATATGATTCATTTGCAACAGTATAAAACTGTAATGGCGCTTATATTGGAGTGTGTCCTACATTCAGTTCGCGAGTATTTACTACGGGTACTTTGTTGGAAAGTATTAGGATTGTAAACAGTTTATTTGTTTCACGTCTTACAGTCACGTCTGTAGCAGTTAAATGTTTAGTGAAGGTTGGGAGGTTGGTACTCGTTTTACGCCGTCGTTCCGAGCTGAGACTGGCGAGACATAAACAACGAAACGGCAATGTCAGTTTTTATTGATGCGACCCGCTTACTATGCCGTGGCCAGGATTAGCTGGCGGAAATGCGCCCGCCTAATTAAGGCCCCGGAACAAAGAGGCCGCGAAGGTTCGTTAAGGCACTGCGCCGAGGCGATATTCCATAATTAGATTCCAATTGTTGGCGGCACAAAGCCACGCCCTGGAATTTTGTTTCAAAGACTGGATCTCTGGGGGCGGGGAAGGGGTGGTTATTAAATTTGCTGTCACATCCACGGGAGAACATTTCTGTGTTCGCAGTTTTCTAATTACTCAAGACGTTTCTTTACTCATTCAACAGCATGTCAGCTTGCGTGCTGGCAAAAGTTTATCAAAATAAACCGGGAAATTTCATATATTCAACCAATTTATGGTTAGACTCCACATTCCTGTGTACCCAGATACTTGTACACGTCTGGCAAATAAGCGCGGCAGTTAGTGTGCACAGTTTAGTTATTTACAGGCGCATCACAGACGTCCAATAATTCTGCACCAGAATCAGTAAAAGCCCAGCTAAATGAGGACACGCCAGCAAAAGTATATAATGTGACACCAACATTTTGCATTGATGAATATAAAATGTTTAACTTTCCAACTCAAAACAATGAACAATGACAGGCTTCATTAAGGCGTGCTTGTCTGAGCTACTAATAGGAATAACTTGCCGCCATATTGCTAGCTGGTCAGTCACACTCCGTGCAGATCTGTAAGCCAATCACGGGGATAGCATAAGGTCTGAATGAGGGCGAGGGGAGTGAAGCCAAGAGGGGGGAGAGGTAGCCACCAAATTAGCCAGCCGCCATACTGCTTTAACCTCAACAGTACACATCAGACTAGTGTTTTTTATGGTAAATTAATGTATTATGCTATTTAATTGATGTTTTAGGTTGAAAACTCTATATTTTAGCCCTGTTTACACACCGTCTAACTAATATTTCCTAATTTTTTTTAATTAGTCGGCCATATTGATACCAGCCATTTGAAGCGTTTGTTTGGTTACAATTCCCGGCGACATGCTCCATCTGGATCCTTCTAACATCTTTGAAGCCAATAGCAAACAATCGTGAGTCACGTGTCTTCACTCCATATGACCAAGTGGTTGAGTGGAATAATAGAGAATAAATCCAACTGTAGAAGTAGCCAGCTTATATCGGATATTCTACTCTAGTTTCTGTGAACAACAACATGGAGACATACGCAGGGATGGTTATTCATCACGGGAACTGTTGCCTGTTTACTGGCCTTCTATGTAACGTGTTTCATTCTAACGGTTTTCTGTCGTTACTGGCGAGTCCCTATTTGACTGGGTCAATGATAGCTCTGGTGTGCTACGACTGGACGTCTGTTATTCGTCAGTAAACATTTGACCCGTGCTACATAACTGTCATCATGATACATGGGCCAGGACGCCACAATGGTCTGGAGAATACGCTGGCAGAGAATATTCCCCACCATCTCTAGTGATATGATACAAGGAAAGTAATAAAAATACATGAATTACAGAGGTGTCTACTCAGGCATGGTAACATCATCTCTGATCAGCTGGTTATGTTGAGCTAGTGACGTAGTGGCTGGTCAGGCGCCTACATGTCCCAGAGGTCATCAGTGACGTGTGCGTGGGAGGCACAAGGGATGTACAGGAGGTGGTAACCCCTGGCTCCACGGATCCTCTTACACAAGCCGGGAACATCAATCACGCAGTTTAATTACTCGTCCAGGATGCTCGCCCGTCTGTCCTCACCGCGACCCAACACTCCGGCCTGTGTCAACAACCAGCGCAGATATTCTGCTTACTGTTTGAGTGACCAGCATAGCTAGCTTGTAGCCACGCTGTTTGAAGTAAGAATATATGTTAACTACTTTACATACCGCCCCGAGTACACTCCTTCACATGAGACATGGTTCATTATAGGCTAGAAGAATCACGGTCAGTACTGTACTGCAAGACATACGCTGACACTAGTACAATCAAAACCTCTTACCTAAGCGATTCTTCCTGAATGCTATAAGAGGCATACTTATTATAAATGATGGGTTGAGAGTGATATATTTTTAACGGGACATGTTGTCTATTTGCTAGGTTCCAACATGGTTTCTACGCCACCGACATTCTGTCAAGTTAAGGCTAGGTAATTTTCGCGAAAAGATTTTTGCCCCACTTTGTTTCAGTGTCTTACATGCACACCTGCACATCAACTTCATGATTATTGACAAGAGTGTTTTTGTGCAGAGTTATTATTCATTTGACTGTGCCAATCAGTACATGGATAACTACCACACAACATGTCTGTGATTTGCGGGTTTAACCTCCACACGCTGGGTGTTACGGCATCCGATCACTGACCACATAGCAGAGATGCAGGTGCGCACGTAAGGCACTGAAACAAAGTGATGCAAAAATCTTTTCGCAAAAACTACCGGGCCTTATGTATAGCATATCTATTCCTGTGTTTACAATCGGCTGGGCTAATGAGTTTATTTAATCGTCTGCGGCCAGTTGAACCATGCCATATAAAGGTCGTCCTATATTATAAGGTGTAATGCGCTTCAATGTTTTGAAGATAGATCTGATTCGGAACATTTTCGCTACTTGCGTGATTGTGTCAAGCACCGGTGTTCTCAAATGTTCTACTGGGTGCCGTCGACAAAAGAATGTATGTGTACTTTTCAGATCCACATTTTCTACGTTACAACGAAAAAAATATGCGTATTAGTTACAGGCCTCAATGGACCTAATTTGAAAATAACTCTTAAAAACCGTTATACGTAAACTTTCTTCAGAACTATATGAAGATAGAGAATATCTTTCAAAGATAAAATTCTACGCTCACATTTTCTTGAAAAATTTTAGATTCTAAACACGTAGTTTCTTACGTGGCACTACAGTTGGAAAAATGTCACGTATAATGTTTTACATTTGAAAGTGTTAGCTTTACAGCGGTTCCATTGAGAAGCAGTGACTCCCCATATAACTGCAAGGCAACTTGTTAGGTATGGAGAGCGAGGTTATGAGCCGTGAGGAAGGAAGTAGGGTGGACATGGCAAGACCCTGAGAAAACCCGCCAGCCAGCAGGAACGTGTATAATGTTGCCTACATCATGAGCAACCTTGTCGAGGATCAGCCCAGTGGGTCGAGGCAGGCAGTGGTCAGATATACCGAGGAGATCGTCAGAGTTTCACGAATATACTTCATGGCTGCACTGTAAAAAGTTTTCTCCGTCGAATTACGGAATTTCCAGTAAAAATTTCTCCAGATACTTCCGTGAATTCACGGAAACTTATTTCCGTATCCAACAGAAGTTTCCGTAAAACAGTTTCATCACACGGAACTGCGCCATACTTACATGTCTATAATGCTACAATTGCATTTATAGAAATTTGCATATTTACCGGTGATGTTATTAAAATCTATCCGTGATATTTACAGCTCTCTAACCCATACATTCTCGATTTTTTTCCGTGTAAGTGTCCACAGCAGACTTATGGACATATTACGTATGATTCCGTAGTGTATATTTACTATAGACATTTCCGTATTTTACTTTTACGGAAACTATTTCCGTTTATTAACGGTACATTTTCGTTAAAAAGTATAACGGTGTACATGAGAGTATTCCAAGTGGTACCGAATGCCAGTGGCATTTTTAATACGTTACTAACGAGTACTAAACAACAGTTGCTAAAAACTCTCACAAACATTAGGTGGCACTGTTAAACATAATTTTCGTTGTTTTACGGAGAAGTGCTGGTAAAAAATTCCCCAGAAGTGTCCGTTAATTTACGGAAGGCAACAGCTCCACTTATGGAAACTCGCATATTTATGTGACTTCTTTAGGATGCAGGAGCAATAATGCGTTCGGTTATTTATTTAGTTTCTTCTCGCAGTTTGACATATGTTTCATTAATGAAGCATAATTATGTATAGTTGTGTTACAAAATAATGTTTCCGTTAATTAAACAGACGTTTCCGTAAGATTGTCCGTAAATTCACGGAAATTTTTAACAGTGTGGTTGTATTTGTGAATGTTTGTGTCCTCCTGACTGCATGTCAATGCAGATGTTTGTCAGAGAAAACTAAACACAGTCATCAGTCACACATCCGTGCTCTTTGATCTCCGTGTATTTGCTGGAAGATGGGAACACATTCCAGTCACTGAAACGTTATTTCTCTATTAGTGTCTGGGAAACTACTGTGTTTTGTTTCGTCTCACTGTTGAGTCGTATGTTTGCGGTTCGTATACTTTATCTGTTTGTCTTTTTGCCATAGGCCTCTCGAATATTTGTTGTCCGTAATTTTTACCTTTCGTATTTATTTTTTTTAACTGGCCATTCTTGTTATATTCGAACCATTCAATTTACGGAATTTTATGTTTTGTATGTATCCTGTTAACTAAAGCATAATCTGCTTACGGCATATTTATGTATTCTTATCCGCTTTAGTTTTCTTTGACAGACATCTGCATCGCGGAGAAGATTGTCCAAACTACATCAGTCCTGCACTCCCACTGCCCAACACTTTCAAATATCTTCAGCTACTCTACCTAATAATCACATACTCATAGAGAATCAGTAACCTGATTATTATTGGCCAAGAGAAGCGAGAAGTCTCTATTCACGAAGATAGACCGGCCGGTGAATAGGAAAATTATTTGTTCGCGATAAAAATGTTTCGCGAAAACCGTGTTTCAATAACTGATGTGTACATTCACAAATATACTTTTGTTATTGGTCAAGTATCGTTGTGAGAATTCTTTTATTTGACTGGGCTAACCATATCAAGGTTACAGTGATGCCAAACTTCAGTAACTTGCAGGTTAGGTTGCCAAGACTCGTAGCAGCTATAATCAACAAGGGACGAGAGAACACAAAAACTAACTTGTGTCATAAAATATTGTCGAGGATATCTCTGGGTATATAGGGACAGGACATTATCGTAATTTAATTTTAGGATAAGCCAGACTTAACATGTATACATATGCTATGTTTCTTCTATAACTGGCTCACAGTCTCTGGCATGGACTGCAGGAATATGACTAATTACAGTGACCTCAACGACTGAGTGATCGCTTCACACAAATGCGATCCGGGTTCGATCCCTGGCATGTGCGAATCGAACTTGGCATCACTTGTTTCAAATTTTGTAGCGCTAGATATTTGTAAAAGTAGTCAATATGAAAAGCAAGTAGAGAGCATAACATTCTTATTACGTTAAAGTTAATTTTTGGTGTGTAATGTTTTTCTTATTTAAATTTAATTTCAAAAATTTAGTTACACTGAACTGTGCAACTGCCTATTTCTGTTGAACAGAAAATTTATATTTAGAAATTAATTTAGACAAATGTAAGATATAAGTAATGCTTTGTTTCAAAAATGTTTCTTTAAATATTTTGATTTTAAAACAATTTTTCTGTCACAGCCAGACGACTTATTTTTTATGATTGTCAAGTCAAAGTAACGAAATTATAGTAGAATCATTTAATATTAATCTATGTGCAAAGTTTCAAATAATTTGTGTATCTGAAAGTGGATGAATAATTAATGACGGGAACAGTTTATTGTTTGCTAGGCGTCAGTGTAATGTATTCAGTTCTGACGTTTGTATTTCGTTACTGGTGAGTTTGTTTGGTTGGGCCAACGTTAACTCTCGTGCGTTATGAATGAACGTCTGTGATTGGTCTGTAAACAGCTAGACCGTGCTATATAACTATCATTCAATAACACAAGACGCAAGTCGCTACAATTGTTTGAAGAATACCCTGGCAGAGAATATTCTCGCATTTTTAAACAATCTTTGAATACTGTATTGACATGAGACGTAATATAGCAGAGTGTATGTTCAAATAAATAACACCCGCCTTATAGGCAGTTTTTTGCGGTATTGTTTAAGCAAAAAATAACGTTCTTCATTACAATATTGCGTGAAATTTAGTGGCAATTCCTATTCTGTCCAAATTTCATCATGTTCTAAATCAACTTCTATAAGCTTGTAAACAGATAAGAAAAATAAATATTTTTAAAAAAATATTGTGTATCACATCTGAAGCTTTTCAAATACGTAATTAATGGTAATTTAGAATTTTCACCGTGTGTATATGTATGTATATATGAAACCAAACTGACTTCTCACATTCTCAGCTATGCACAGAACTTAAGCTGCCGAATGTTATGCTTATTAAATCACTAAACGAGATAATAATTTGACGTTTAACGTGTCACTTCATTCGGGAAAGTTTATGTTCTTGATCAAGTTTTATCTCTTGCTAATTAGAGTTTTTGTATCAGCAATTGTAAATGGTTTTGTTTTTAATTTAATGCAGCAGCGAAATTCCATTGGCATTTAAAGAAAATAATACTTTTCGAACAGTTGCTCAAAGAAAAATACAATTATTTTATTTGTGAAATAATAATTATTTTGTTTGACAAATTTTTTCCGAACGGGAAAGAAATAAACCCCGAATAACTCTTTCGTTATTTTTGTTTCTGCCGTAGATATCTATACTCCCAGATTTTATTTTTTTTTATTTTCTACTGGCAGTTTTTTAAGCATGGTATAGGTACATGGAAGTTACACTGATGAAAGGAAACAGTTGTGTCAGGTTATTGGAAATGAATTTCACAAGTGACACAAACATGGACGTAGTTGTAAAGCGTATTAAACTAACAACGAGCAGTCAGCAGCAATGACGTCATCAGTGCTCGACATATCAGGTTCAGTTGTGAAAGTCACAGCCAATAGCAATTATCCGCTTATAACGCCGGTATGTTTCTGAACACAGCAGCTCTCGCACTACACACGGCTCTGCCACGGATGTTAACTTGATTGCCGCTGGCGATATTGGCTTCATGTTGTTTGACCTCTCGTTACCAAGTCGGCGTAAAAAGTGCAACGTGCGTCACGTAAAAAAACAACGCGAATAGAAATGGCTCTTGATTGCTACATGATCGATCATTGGTCGCTGTTCTCGCCCATCATATGTCGATTGTTTGCTTTGCAGACCGACTAACAAATACGAGCGAAAACTGAAATTAGAGACTCAGTCACGATACTGCAGTGAAACAGCAATTAATTTACGCAAATAATCATAAATATCCGCGAAAATTAAGGAGGTTTTGAAAGTCGGTATCGTTACAGCTGTTTTCGAGAGCGTTAAACTAAATGGAACTTTTTTTTAGGAATACTTTGATTCTGTGCTTTAATCTTTCAATTTCACTTTAACTGAGGCATGCTTCCTTTTGCGGCTAAAAACAATGCAACAAAATTTACCTTGCTGTAGGAAATTAACTATGGGGGATTTTCATAGAGTTAGTGTTGTATCAACTGGTAAATTTTTAAAATGATAATATTGTAATGGGTGAACAGTTGCTAACAATTAGGAAGAGTTTCACTTGTTCAGGAGAAGGCATATACATTAATTTCGTAGGCAGTAAATAATATTAATACACCAACATAGTTTTAAAACTTTCTCAGATAACCGCATGAGTCCCATGACGTATGGAGGTGGAAGTTATTGACGGAAATATTCTATGAAAATGTCTGTAGCAAAGTATAAAGTAAACATAGGGACACGCTGTCAGTTTTATGATAGAACTAACATCATAAATGTTTGTGTAGATACGTGGCGAAGACAGCACTGCGAGTTGTTGGTATGTGTTCCTGGAGCGAACAGTGATGTGCCAGTTAGTGGGATGTACATATTGACATCATCTTATAAATTAACACAAGTTATATCGCTTTATGAGCGCTGAGTAATTAATACGTTTGGACATATGTTCGTCTGCTCGGTTAGAGAGGAACTTTGACTTGCTTCACACAGTCGAAGGCAAGCGCTAATTGGCTCCTGTGCTTCAGCACAACTTCAGTTTCAGGCGGAGATATAATCAGAGGAAAGTTAACGAACTTATATATGCCTTACCACAGCCTGTACAAGGAGCATACTGCAAGGATGTGTGGACACATGTTTGAAATTAACTTAATTTATATCCAGGCCGTATTTGCATTCCCAAGCCTGGCGTCTTACAATTAAGGGTGCCGTCTGGCTGCTGTATTTTACATGTCCAAGACTAGGAGCTGTAAGGGTGAACCTGGTACAAACACCGGTAAGGAAACCTGATTTTAGATAAACTTATTTAGCACCGTCATGTTTCAGTGCGTTACGATCACATGTGCAGTTCTATTGCATGGTCAGTGATATGATGTGTTTAATCTCGTGTGTGTTGAGGTTCTACACGTAATTAGCAAATGTCTCATTTACCTTACTCTGGGTACACAGTCAATTGAGACACTTTTTTGCCCAAAGAAACGTTTCCAATAATCTACCAGTTAAGACTTAAATTAAACACTCTCGAGCAAGTCAGCTTTCAAATAAAAAAATCGCATCAAAAGCGATCGATTCGTTGAGGAGCTACGATGCCTCCGGCAGACACGTCAGACTTATAACACAGAGCTGCAGATGTGTATTGAAACATGCTGGTGCCAAATCTTTTCACATAAATCTGGAGTCGCTACGCATCGGCGATGAACTAACGTGCCGTCTGTCCACTGTGGGCGGCTGAATTCTTGTGACTTTCAGTGACCCTGTTTTTGCATTGCGAGATAACGAAGACAAAGGTAAAAGTACTGCTTTAAATAGTATGCAGCAAAGTTTCCCTGTTTGAAAACGACAGCGAAATGCCGTTTTACACTGTTCTCAGCTGACGAAAAGAACATTCCAAACTTCTGTCCTGCAATACTTGGAGTTCATAAATCGATTTGTGACAAAACGGTTATGTATAGGCCTATGTACAGCAAAAATATCCAACGACAACTTTTAGTTTGAAATACTGTTTATCGGGCCAATATCTAGTCTATGATAGGTCTAGGATAGATAGCGGGAAAACTTGACAGTCTGCATGGTTTCAACGTACGTTCAGCTTACCAGAAGATTACTGGCTTTATCCTGTACTTGGATCTGTTGCCCTATTTGACTGATACAATAATAACCCCACTACTGTAATATTTGATACCTGTTATTGGTCTGCAGACATCTGCATTGTGTCAGACGTATATCACCCAATCATATATGTCGCAAGAAACTACAGTGTTTTCAAGGATATGATGGCAACATAATCCATAATGATTGGTTAAACACTACGCCATTTAATTCAGATTGATCTAAATAGTTTATTGACAGAGACGAACGACCATGTTCTATATATGAAATGACTGGGCCTAGCGGTGTGATTGCGCGAAGAATGTTCTAGGCAACTCGTTGTAACCGGAGACCAGAGTGTATCATCGCTGCTCTTCGTCTCCTCGAGGACTCTCAAGGTGTGAAAGGTGAGAGTGCTGCAGTAGTCGCTCTTATGTACACGCCAGGCACTGCACATGTTGACTCTGTCACGGCACAATAGACGCTGTGAACTGCCACAGGCAAGAGGCGAGTTCCAACTCAGCCCAGTGTCCGTGTGGCGATAAGGCAGTCCTTGCACTGTGAATCACATGCTTGCTCGCCCTTGTGGCCAGTCGCACTCTCGTGGAGACACCTCTCAATATACTTTCATGTGTTGGCCTGTTACTAGAATTGTTTGAAACACTGACAATTAAGTCCTGTATTTTAACAATGCAATATTTACGAGATCCGAGCAAAACAAATAGTTACGGCCACGATTTTGTCGCGAAAAGATTTTTGCCGCGAAAAGATTTTTGCCGCACTTTGTTTCAGTGACTCACGTGCACATCGGCAGCTCTGCTTCACGGTTATTGGCAGCGTGTCTTTGTTCATACACGTTTCTCATTTGACTGCACCAATCAGAATAAGATTATTGGGACTCCTTACGTCTGTAATTTGCCAAGGCAAGTGAGAGTAAAATAATCCAATTACAGGCGACGTAGCAGACCTGTAGACGTGCACATGACGCATCGAAACCAAATGTTGCAAAAATCTTTTCACCATAAAATCGTGGCTCTACAAATTGTTAGAGACCAGAAAAATACTAGTTTTAAGTTTTGAGCTCGAACAACAATTTAAGCACATACAAGTCTCTGTAACATACTGTCACCACATGTCAGTGATTAGAAGCATCTAGAACCCCAAGACATTGAGAATTATAAACATCCAATCACTAACTGACCTGCAGATGTGCACAAAAGGCATTGAAAGTAGGTGCGAAATTCTTTAAATGAAAATCATAGTTCCCTAGTTACGAAACATTCCGATCATCGGCCTGGGTAATTGTGGAGGATATGTAGGTCTGGCATCAGAACGGCTGTCCTCTGAACCAGCAGCCAATCAGCAAACAACTAAGGATTGTGGAGTTTAGGCCGTAGTTACAGACACGTGATTTTCGCGACGTTATTTCGTGACCAGTAGAATTTGTAAACACTTAAGCTCACGTTCACTGCGGTGATGATTACAGCTGTTGTGCCTCCCGGAACTTGACTTACGTATCAGATACTATGTTGTCGTAGTAACCGCACTCTTATTGGCCCAGCCAAATGACATTCTCCTCGCAAAGACCTGAGAAAAATATGTTCGCGTGAAATGATTGTTCTCTGCCATAGGAGATTAGCCTATGTCCATGGAATTTTTTTCTCAGTAATTGAAGAACCCCGCAAAAAAACTAATATTGCGTGTTCTATAGTAATACCTGAAAATTACGTGTGTGTACATGTATGTATATATATATATATACATACATACAATACATACAAACATATATATATATATATATCGTTATGAAACAGGCATGGCATTTTAAGAACTGGAAAATTTCTGAGGTTCACTGAACTTATACATATTCTAACTCAATTAATCATTATATGGTCTTAGGTTGATTGATATTTAAGTGATGTTCTATGATTGAATCAGCTTGTGTTGGTTATGAATAATTGGCTCAGGTACCCTCCATTATATGCAAGTAAAGACAACTGTCAAAGTTACAGAAACTTGTATGTGATTGAAAATGTTTCGCTGAAATCAGGGATACCTACCAATAATATATGTGCGGCGGTCAAGTACAATACATATACTGATCTTGTTTGAAGCACAGCTCGAGCTGAAATGTACTCACAATGTCGGCGAGTGAAGATCACGACGCCAATCAGTGAGAGTGGCAACTCGGCAACGTCGCGACACTTCAGGAACGACTGCGATCTTACAACCTGGCGACTGACGAGCCACTGCGCCGTCAACTAGGGCAGCTACAATAAAGAGAGCTTTAACGAGCGTCAGTGACGTATAATGGAGGAAGGCAAGACTGAGACATGACAGTTATATGACCTGCCTCTGTTATCGCTGCGGCCTGGCCCGATGACCTACAACAAACCTGATGTCTACTTCCGCTTCCCGTGCAGATAAGTACCGCGTAAAAGTATATGCTGCCTTTACTGCTAGCGGGTTGAAAGTAACAGTGTCAATCATAGACTTGCTCAATAACTCTTTGAGGACTAGAGAGGGGGGAGAGAGAGAGGGGGGAGAGATCAACAAAAAATATCCCAAGGCCATCAGTCTCTGTATCCAGACACACCACGATTCTATTGGTTCACACGTTCAAGACACGCCCACTTTCCACTCAAGTGTGCATATTGCATTATTGGTCGGATCTCAGTCAACGACGTACCGAAGTAATTGTGTTCTAATTAAATACTTATAGCTTACCTACGTTATGCCGTTAAGAAGCAATCGTGTTCATTCCAGTAATTTGGTAAGCTCTGCGAAGCTGTAGAGATATACGATACTAGCGAACCCTAGCAAAACTATGAAACTTCATCCATGAAAGTGAGTAGCAGGTACAATACTCAGGCATTTCCGTCAAAGAGTTAATACAGACACGGCAGCTACCAATCACATAATATGTCTTACCTTCACAATTTGCTCATGACTTCCTTGTAACCTCGTAGACGATATCTGAGCCAATGATCAACAAGCAACAAATTTAGCCTTGTCATGATCCACCGCTGTAATATCAAACAACAACGATCTGCTAATGTTTGCTTGAGTAAATATGTGCCTGTTAAGTCTAGTGTAAAAGCCGGTAAGCCACATATTTTTGATCTTTATTTTATTTATTTATTTCAATAGCACAAAGGCTAAAGCGAACAATAACTCTTTAATTATGCGTACAATATTAAACTGTTGCATGATGTTTCCCTTTTCTACATCATGTGAAATTAATTATACAATCAAACTATGTGAACATGTATACAGCTTTCTTACAGAAGTACATATGTTACGAATACTAATTATATATGGAAACACATTTTTACAATGACT
This sequence comes from Medauroidea extradentata, assembly GCA_003012365.1. Classification (NCBI taxonomy): domain Eukaryota; kingdom Metazoa; phylum Arthropoda; class Insecta; order Phasmatodea; family Phasmatidae; genus Medauroidea; species Medauroidea extradentata. Next base: position 29,719 of record PNEQ01018059.1, on the reverse strand, counting down.
TTATACACATTAAATTACGTATTCTTTAAACGTCATCAGACACCGCTTAGTTCTCAATTGATATTTGCCGCAGGAATTGTGTTTTGTTATTAACGAGCCCGTTCAGATCCTATCTTGACGACAAATATCTGTAGGTATCTGTACACTTGTGTGGCTGTACAAATGTTGATGCGTCACATACGAGAGCAGGGCGAGCCAATAGCTGGAGTGTTGGAGCTCCGAGTAGTTATGTAATACTGCTGGCTGATGTCTGATGTCAACATTAGCCAATGAAATAACGACATGCACTTCATTGTGTACAGGTCTGTGAAGTCTGCCCTGGGGCAAATCTACTGAGAAGTAGCCAAGTCTCCACGCATATTTGAGACCCAGAAATTAATTGTAAAATATACACATTGTGACTGATCTGTGATAATGTGAAATTTGACTTCTTAAAACTCATATATTTAAAAAAATTATTTGTTGATCCTTTAGTATTTGCTTACTGTACGCGTTTTTTCCGTCCGAGTGTGTTGTGTATATGTATATGTATGTATGTATATATACACACACGAGCGAAAAAGTGTTATCCCGGAGTGTATAGACTATTTAAGAATGTATACGCATTTCTTGAGACAGTACAAAAATTTTCCTCTCAACCAGTTTGTATAACTACAATCCACTGTCAGAAATTAACTTCTGATGAACCAATAAGACATATTTATTTGTTGTGAATACGAGTTGGGAAATAATACAAAGAGCTCTGTTTACTGTGGATTATCTTTATGTAGAGAGAGAAATCGCGATAATCGTCAATGCTACAGTAGTCTTCAATATACTCTAACATGTTGTGACTTATATAATTGGACGGCAGTAACTTGAGATGGTTAAGTTGACTACAAACAAATAATAAACTATCAGTATCGGCGTACCATAATTCTCATTGGCCCGGTTAAACGTCAAATCAAGAATAACGCAATAAGAACGTCGAACATGTAGATACGAGATACCACATTGGACTCGAGCAAAGACTGAAGTTGTCCCGCTGTGAACCTCTCTCTCTACCTTCTTGGTTGTATCGACAGAGCTTGCTATACAATGTCTGGTCTCGCAGTTCAAACACAACAACGACTACACTAGGATATCTAACACGGGTAGCAAAGCCGACTGATAGAACCAGCGCGTCAGTTGCCAGGATTTACGGCTTCACCGCGATTTCTATTTTAGATCTTGCTCTCTGAAATGGGCGTGTTAGTAATAAATAATAGACTGTCGAGGTATTTGTAAGGTATGTGAGTTTGTATGTCGTATAGAGAAAGAGAAGTTAAGTTACCTACGTGCATTTAGTGTGGCCGCTGCTTGCATGATCCGGTCAAAGAACAGCTAACTGTACAGAATCGTGAGGTGAGCTTAAACAAGCAATATGGTAGCTCTCATCACACATCGGTGTTAAGAAATCAAATTATTTTGAACAAAAGCCTTTGAAAAAATTCTAGAACATGCATAAATGTTCAAATTAATAATGTAAGATTGTAAAATAAATCATCGTTCCCCTGTCATAAATTATTTTAATCGATTTCTGTTTCTTTTCATAGACTACTAAAACGCAAAAAAAAATACTGTGTGGTTTATCTATAAGGGAAAATTAGGGCACAAACATGAAAACAACGTAGCTATTCTTCGATATCAGTAATAAAGTTCGTTTAGAAAGTATTATCTAAACCAGTGTAAAATCATCAAGTACGTCCTTAAATAGGGCATATTGAAGCACAGTAGCCAATCAGATACAATTCCCATGTCTTGAGTCTCGTGCAGCCAATAATCTACTTTACGTCAAAGATATTGCCTCGCAGTTTGTTCAGTCAGATTGCAAGCAAGCGCAGAATGATTTAAACAATAATCGGGATGAAAACAGTTGGCCAAATATATTAATCTACTCAGTGGACTCTTATTCTTCGCGACAATATTTGCGATAATATCCTGCGATTAGTCACATTTCAAAACACATTGCCTTGGTACCACTTTAGTGAGTGAATGTTTGCTTGTCCTCGAGTGTCTTGTCCGGCATACATGATTGTAATGTCCGGTAATGAGGACAGCAATATATGAACAGCGGAGGCAAATGAGAATATATATTCTCTTCTACAACCGTGACCAAGTTACCACAGAGATGTAGCAGGAATGGACCCATTCACTGTACATACGACATCATAAATGCTAACAATCTAACACTTCAAGTCCCAGGAAACTCCACTTTTAAAACATTCTACCGGACCATACTTACATGTGGGGACTGCACTTGTATTATATGCAACTGCAACTTGCTGGGAGGACTAACGAACAACGCGAACTTTGCTTGGTTATGTTGCCAGCGGCTGTTCGCAAGATTATGAGAAGCACCAATAATACGAGGCGGCTTTCACGAGCTATGCACGCACTGATTTGACGATGGTTCTTGTCTGTTTTAGTTTTCTGCAAACAATATGTTCACTTTTCGTTCAAATTGTTCTATCGTTAGGAGTGAGTAAGGCCGAAACTATCTAAACCATGAGAGTATCAGACACGGATCCAGTTCTTCAGAGTACCAGGAATTGAAGTGAAGTGGTCATGGCCTGTATAAAGACACACCGCATGCTGGTGTCATCCTAGTGTGGTTTCATGAAACCATAAAACATACAATCATGATGGTCGGATGATAACCCGGGCTGTCCGTGTGAATAAAAATATTGTCAGAAGACTTAAATATAACTACTGTATTTACCGCGGATATATCTGGCATTTTCTAGTTCAACTTTCAGCACAAGTACTCGCTTCTTCAATAATTGTTCTCTCCTTGGTTTTTTTATATGGAAAAATATATTTCCCCTGTTGAATGGTCCAATCATAATAACGCTAACGTATGCACGACTATGTCTGTGATTTTTGTATTCATCTTATTATAAGAGTGTGAACTGCCCCACGTATGAATAAATATTGCAAGATGCAAAAATACACATATTTCTAGGTATGTGTATACATGTATGTATTCTTATAAAGTGATTGCAATATTTCGTTGTCTCTACATGACGTAAAGATATCTTTCTGGATAACGAACTTAGGAGAAACTTGTTTCGATAATACATTTACGAGACATCTGAAGGCAATAAGTATATTTACGCTTCGTACGTACAAAGTTCATTATCGGCTACATCACATATCCGTGTTTATTAAATGAATGATGGTATTAAATACAGCTGTATAGCTACTTTATTCGCTAGACCCGGCCACAATGCGGAGTTGTACCCACGCAAACAGGACTCAGACGACGTGTAATAAACTCGAGGGATCCTCCCACGCACCCGAGCATCTTCCCCAACAACAAGCAGACTGAGAGCTTGCACTATGGAAGTAACAGTTGCAATAAGAAGCGAGGATATTAACTACTGGTAACTCTGAGATATATTTTGCTTCACTTATCAGAGAACAGGATAAAAACAATGACATTATACTGAAACAATAGTAACAGAGATGTATGGATGTGGATGTTGTGGTGACGTCAGCATGCGCCCATGCACTTTCAGTACCATTATTTCAATAATATTAACATAATAACACGCACACATTCACATCTCTGTTAGGTAATGAAAAATAAGCAAGAGAAGATAAAAATAAAGTAAATTACACCGGTATGTAAATATATTTAATGTAATAATGTTTATCTTCTCGTACTTATTTTTCATTACCTAACAGTTTATGGACCAAAGGGCACTGAGATAAAAAAAACCGAAAGGCTGATTTAAATATTTATTCTCCAGAAAAGCTATGAAATGTATTGTTAGGCCTAGAATCATAACCAAAAGACGGTAAGGAATTATATTTATGGCGAGCTACGAATTGTAAAGCAAATGAGCTAACAGTCAGTAGAATAAAAGAAGAACCTGTGATACGCACTTTAAACCACACAGAAGTGGTTGAAGAAAATTGTCAAAATACGAACAAGGATACAAATATACATTTATTACATGAAAGATTTGTTCCTACGCTTATGAAGAAAAAGGAATAACATATCACATATCAGCCATTACAGATATTGTTTAAGGCTAAAGCACGGGATAACAAGTATCAGGCAGATTATGACCAATATAACAATGTTACTTCCTGATTAAACTGTCATGTTTTGTGACTTCCTGGGAAATCTGCCGACCCACAAAACAAACAAACCATTGATGAACTATCTTTTCCTTTCAATGCTAAACAAAATATATTACAATTAAACGGAAATTATGACAAAAACTCGGATAATAAACCTTTCCCTACGCAACTATTTTAGTGAAATATTCATTCTGCATAAAATCACCCATGGCAGTAACAAATGTTTCAAAAACCCTAACAACAGAGCAAAACTCGATTGTTACTTTGTGTTCAAACCAGGGCATTTCCAAAAGTGCTGCAAATTTCGATTTAGTAACGGAAATTTAAATATAATAATTGAAGGTCAAACGCAAAATAATAAAATTGCCAAATCAAATTTCTAAAGAATGTGTTTGCTAGACCAGCGTGATATACTAATGAACAAAGTTTTCACGCAGGATATTTTTATTTGGACAGAGGAGCAAGTCAGTTAGCATGAGTTACCAACAGGAGTACTTTCATAATTATGAAGAATCTAGTTCAAAAGTCAAATTATGAGATGAAAGGCTCGTTGAAGTTGCGGGTTTTGGTGACATAAAAGTTATTTGCTTTGTGACTGAAAAACCAAGGGAACATTTACTTAAAATTTAGGCATATTGCATGTTTATAGGTTTAAGCTTAACCTTTCTACCCTTCCTCAAATATTTTCTAAAGGGCGTATTTAAATTGGAAAGGAAAACACTTGTAAATTAGTAAAAAATAATAATATTACTGCTACAGCCAAACTGAAAGGAAGAGTTTATATTTTAGATATGACTGTTGATACTGATATAGTTACTTCTTCTATGAAAATCGAACCGTTAGTTTTTAAAAAAATCTTTAAATTATTGGCATCAAAATCTGGCTCATAAAAATATCAAGCACGTAAACGCCGGTTTGTCCGAATTAAATACAGAATTCGCAAAAAAAAAAATGATTTTAGATGTGAAGCATGTCGTACTGGCAAACAACGACAGCTGCCGTTCAACAGGAGTGACAGGAAATATTCTATTCCTTGTGAATTCAAACATGAGAAACTCTGTGGACCAATGAAGATAAGAAGTATTGGCGGATAAAAATATTTTCCTTAGACGAAGAATGACTATTCTCATTTTATAATTATTATATTCTCAAAGAAAAATCTGTAGTGCCTCACATTCTAAAGAAATTCTAAAAATAACACTGGTAATAAACTAAGGACAATCAGATAGGACAATAGGAATTATGTAATTAATTAAGACGTAAAAACCTTGTTAGAATCAGAAGAAATTCTACATCAGTCTTTGGCTTGTAACTGTCGACAACAGAATGGGAGAAAAGCGAACAATTGTGGAAGCAGCTAGATAATGTTTTACTCTGCAATACGTGATCAAATCTTTTGTGCAGAAGAAGTTAACATTACAACATATGTTATAAATTTGACAGGAACCAGCAATATAACATAAAACGCCATGTGAATTATGGTTTGGTAAAATAATTTTTCTAGAATGATAGAAATGTTTTGGAGAAGAGGTATTCGTCCATGTTCCTGATAAAAAAAAAATTAGAAATTGGGACTCTAGAGGAAAGAAATATAATTTTGTAGGTTATAAAAACAACAGTAGAACTTGCAGGTTATGTTCTGCTAATGGAAAAGTTGAAATATTCAGGAACGTACATTTCTTGCCATAAGCGATAAAGAATCATGCTTAAGTTCTTTTCCAAATGAAGATATTAATTTTGAAGAAATAAATTAAGAAATAAATAAATAGAAATTTGACGGAAGATTTCTCAAAAAGAGGCGAAGATAAAACATAACACAGAGCAAGATAACATACATAGAATACTTTACATCCCTTCGACTATAAAACAAATTTTAAAAAAGTACGGTATTAAAACATGATTTTTTGCTGCAAAAGAAGAATCACTTATAAAAAATTATCGAGGGCTCTGAAGAGTATAAGCGGTTAGAAGCGATTCAAAATGAATTATAATATCTAGAGGAAAACAAAGTATGGAAGGAAGTTCCTGGAAACACACAGTAAACTGTAAGTGGGTTTTCAGCAAAACGAAGATTAGAAATGATGAAGTACAACATAAAGCAAGGTTGGTAGCACGAGGTTTTCAACAAGAATAAAACTTCGATTTAAGAGAAGTAAATGCACCAATTGTCAAACCCAACACTTCCGATACTTCTGGCAGTAGCGAATCACTGCAATACGTATATTCACCAGATGGATATTAAAAATGCATTTTGTACGGTGAGATTCAACAAGTAATCTACTTATCTAAACCAGATGGAATATAACAAGATGTAGGAGTCATACAATTATTCAAATATTTCTATGTGTTGAGGAAGTCACCAAAATACTGAAACTCAAAATTCAACTCATTTATAACTGATTGTTTCAAATCCTAATATTGTCTCTACTTAAAATGTGAGGGAAGACATCTAATATATGTCTTGTTATATGTGGATGACATTTTGATTATTTCGTAACACTGGGTGCCACAGACAAATTGTAACTGATATTAAAGGAGAACTTCAAGATTAAGGGTTTTGGATAAAAAGTTAATTAGCCTGTATTGGTTTGCCAATAATTCACCATACAGACAAGAAGATAAAATATAAATATATATACATGTAATATTGTATATTGAATCATTTCTTAGAAATTTATAAGAAATAATTGCAGATCAGCACAGATTCCTATGGTCAAAAATTTAGAAACAGTAAGTGTGCTTAATTTGATGAAAGTCTGCCTTAAAAATGCAGAAGTGTAATTTGATCACTAATGTATGCTGTGCTTGGAAGCAAGTCAGATTTAACAGACTCGGTTAATATTTGAAGCTGCTATCAGAGTTTACCATGGTCAAGTTATAATGTATTGCTCATTTATAAATTTGTTTTCATTTATTTCTTTCCATCTTCTATTGCTTATTTTTCATTACCTAACAGTCTTCTATGTCTGAATTACGTCAGAAGAGTGTGTATGTTTTTGTGCTTCCCTACTAGGAAATTGTTCTAAATTTCGGACTTGCAACATAATGAAATGTTACGTTCGTTAGGTACACTGCGCGGTGAGTTTTATGTTTGTAGAATTTTTAAGAAAATATAATCACACAATATTAACCACGAATATTGAACGGAAGTAAATTGTATTTTGTATCTATTTATTGCTTTTAACGCGAAAATAAAGTTCTCGTAATCTAGACTTACATACACTATTTACACGTTTGCAACTTTATTATTTTCCGAGCTTACTATACTAATGCCTGACTATGCCTGCAGTATTTAGGTTCCACCAACCTGAATGACAGATATTAGCAAGTAGATGCTTTGCAAGTTAACTATACAAATCACTATCGCTTAGCTGACTAATTCCTTTCTTGTGGTTAAATTTCACCGTGTATATTTCGCAACATCTAACGCTTACTTGTTTTATTCGCAAACTAAACTATTCCACATGTACCCAATAAGTTAATTGAAGGAAAGGAAAACACACTTCGTAAAAGGACGGAACCTTATTGTTTAGACACTACGCTCATAGGAAACACTGTTTCTAAGCCCTCCAACATGGCTACAAATCGGCCATCTTAGACTGCCATATTTCTAAATGTACTAACCGGATGTGTGTGAAACTCAGATGTAAACGTAAACTTAACTTTAGATTTTCCATCAATGAAATGTCACAATCACTGTTTAAAGTCCTGTAGCAAAAAAAGAATGTATAGGCGAGAATCTTGCGCGCTAGTTCAGTGCTTGGCTCTTTGTGGTGATACAGTATTTGATACACGCTTCAATATCGCCCTTATAGCTCCGTCTCGTCTGCGCCTCTAGCATGCAGGTAGGCGGCACCCTTAACTCCAGTGCAAGAATGCTTATGGTGATCCAGTCGACCACACAGAGCGAAGACACCCGAGTGTTGAATATTTGCACTTGCTCCACAATCCTGCAGTGTGTCTCGTATGATACGAGGGAATGTATACATGAAGTTATAATGTGCCAAGCCGGGTACAGATAGTTAACATGGTGGGATAGAACTGTGCTTTAAAATATGTAATTTTGTAAGAAAAACTATATAAATTGTGCAAAATACATTTATCAGTAAGCAAGAAGAATATCGCAAAACTCTATCTAACAATCTCGCATATACCCACGATAACGAATGTGACACATGTGAATGTACAGCGTGTTCTATGTAAAACGAAATTAATTTCTGTAATCTGTCACATCTTACAACACGTGCAGTTAGTTCTCATACAAAAAAAAATCTTCAATACTGGTTTGCAAAACATTTTTAGTTGTACTACAATCACTCCTATTATTTATAAGAAACGTATTATTTGTAAATGTACAACAAAGTTGAAAACATACAAAGATGTTTGTAAAGATACAAAACTATTTGTAGTAGGCATACAAAAACCATTTGTAAATACGCAGAAATATAGCCGTACTTGTAGATTGTCAAGTTTTTCTAGTAAATTGTGCAATTATAGTAAAGTGGGAAGTTAATTATGGTAAGTATAAAATATATATGTTAGAATGGAAGGGAAAACACATCACAGAAAGGCCTCATGAAAACTATTTTTTATTAGTATAACTAATATAACTATGCAGCATTAGACCTATATTAACACTGACACACAGGCAAAACTGACGTAAGAAATTCATTCTGATGATTTTGGTACTAATTTTAAAAACACTGTAAAAACGCTAAAATGTTTTAAATCAACTTAGTGCCCACTACAGCCAACTTTAGTATATTTAATCTACTATTAGTGGATGATGCAGCCTGTGACACGTGTTGTGGGACAACTCACACATGTACTGTGTTAATGATGTACAGGTCTAACTGGATGTGTTGAAGATATAAACAGTGCTTCAAACAAGCGATAGTCATTATTGAAACATAACCTACAGTGTTATACACAGCACGTTCGAGATTAGCAAACAGCCAACTTTTACCGCGATTTTACAGTGTCTCTACCTATGTACAGTTTACGCTGTACAATAATTCTAGTGTTAAATATAAAAAATGCAAACATAATGTTTCTAAAGTAAATGTTAGTAGAAGTAATGAGAGCGTATGTAAGTGAGAGAGAATCAGGCGAGGACATAAAGACCATCCTCACACTTCCACAGCCTCCAGCACTCACCACACTCTGGAACAATTACAGCCGCTCTTCCTCTCACTAATGGTTACTAATAGGCATCCCCACTCCCCTACCCCTTCCACAGCCCTGTGATGAAAGACGAGAGCCTGGAATAACTGGCTGTTTTAACAAGGCCCTCGCTATAATTTACCAGCTCTTAATTTGAAGTCAGAGCAGCTCTATCGCTTGTCATTTGTTCGCCTGCGTCCTGTCATGTCGTTGCCTGGTTACAACTTGACCCTATCTTCGTGTATGACGTCAGTCAGTGTGTACTGCAAGGACTACAAGGATTGAAGAAAATTACCTCGTAGCTGAAAATTTAAGCCCTGCATTTCTACCTGTATTATGTCACAATATATTTTCATACGCAAGTGGTTCTGTGTAAAAGCAAGCGCTATTAATATTACTACACTGGTGACATGCTTGTCGGATCTAATTTCCACAGAAAACTGTTTTACAATGCTAAGTTACTATACGACACATACCGAACAAATAGTAGCGGTTACATCTCCAAGACTTTGATTTGTTTCAGATCGACGAGCGCGATGCTCGAATGAGATGCGATTGTGTTGACAAGTTCAAAGTACAGCACTCGCCACATGTTCTTAACCTTGTCATAGTGTTGGTTCATGTAAGCTGAAGATGAGATCATTCTTATTGGAGTTTTAAAGCATTTTTTTAAATTTAACCAAACGTTTTAAAGAATTTCTCAGCAACGTAGATAATTATTTAATAAAGACAAATAAAACAACATAGTTTTCAAAATAGTAACTGCAAAGTAACAGTTAAACTTGGAGGACACATTTAATAAAAGAAACATTTCCAACATAACCTTTCTAAACACATTTGATTTAAAATTGCATCTGTTGCAAGAAACAAGTTTTGCGTCTGACTTTATTCTTGAATCATGTTTGAACACAGTCGTACCAACCCAATATGAAATATATGTTGTGCTAAACATTACTAAATGTTAGTAAGCAAAGTAATTGACATTTATACGTATGATGCATCTTTAACTGGATGCTAGTTACTCTTGAGCACAGCATTGATCACGAATACACTCTTGTATGAACGTCCTCTGAAGTGGGCATTGTGGCTGAGAGAGATGTAGGTACACAGGAAGAATTCTTGAAGCAAGAGCATACTTGGCAACTACAAAGAGTGAAGGGTGCTGCCTGACCTAGTACATAACTGGGACAAGTGTGTGATGTGTAGAGAGTAAGTTGATGCTCTAGCTGGGTATCCAGGCTCTGGTGTTCGGTGCCAAGGGCAAGTGTCGAGTGTTGAAGACATGTAGCACAGTAGCTGTGTGACAGCTGTGTAATATACTGTGTGCTTGGTGAGACCAGCAGTACTGTGAGCTGGCAGCATGTGTTTACACAGATATGCGCCTGCACGCCACACACCTCTCTTCAAGGTCACACACGGAGACGAACCAGCGCGTCGACTTCAAGGTCGCACATAGAACAAAACACCAGTGTGCCAAGTAAAGGTAGCGAATCCGAGGACAGGGCAACGTACCTGTAGAGACGGACTTGTGAAATGAAGATGTCCGCCGTTGTATGACTAGTGACGTTCTATGAAGGATGACGTGGGCCGAGGCCGAATATTGTAGCAGTGACGGAATGCAAGGGCGGGATGAATGGAAGTGCCACGAAGAACCCCGCCAGCCGACTGCAAAGTTCACCAGATCTCCCACATGCGATATATCCAGGATCATCGTGGTTGGAGGCGAATGGTCTGGCCAATATACAACCACCCTGGCTCCCAGTACCTGCCACTCTGAAACCTGGATGTATTCTGCAATACAGTCAGGAATAGTCTATTCAAAGAGGTCTAATGATAACTCGAGGAAGATCATCAGTAGAGATGATGGCACATCGCGGGAAAAGTTTACTGTTTGCTAGACTCCATGTAATGCGTACATAAATGACGTTTTAATTTTGCTGTTGGCTCTCGTTTGTTTTCGACAACGTTTGCACCACTTAACTCGGCCAACGACCTCCGTTTTAATGAAGAACGTATCTTATTCGTCTTCAAACAAGTTATGGTGTCTGTGTACATCAGCCAATAAGAGACAGCGCAGTGTCTTGGAGCCTATACTGGCTCAAATAATTTTCGCGATTTTCCATCCTCTCTAATCCTCAGGCCAATGATAATATGGCAGTTGCTACTGCGGCACGTTGATAGATACAACAATCATGCAAAGCTAGCTTCAATCGTGTTCTATAAACAAGTCTGGGGACTGAGATGTCCAGTGAAGGGTGTCCACAGATGAGATAAATTCTGGGAATCCTGCGCTACGTGCTCACTGGTCTAATTTGTCCACCCATTTTTTACGAAACGGTTTCAGCGCCCTGCAGCGCTTCTTTAGCCTTTGGCGACGTGCTTTTGTGCAAGGACTATTACTACTGAAATAAGACAATGCTAATCTCATTACTCCGACAGTGAAGGGGTGTGTATCAAGTTTAGACAGCTTAGGCTCGTAGAAGTTACAAGGGACTAATCACGGATATCTACCAGAGACTCAACTCCACTACAGCACTTTATAGCATATTTTCACGAGAAATGGGCAAATGTACTGATGAGCAAATTACTAAGACCAGACAACGTTAGGGCCGCTCTGCGCCTAAAAATTCGTAATTTTATAATTGCACCAAACACGGTCCAACTCTTACACATTACATTTATGAAAATTTCTTACAAATATTTTTCTTTTTTCAGTTTCATAGTTTTCGTGTAAGCTCGTGTCAAAGTAGCGATTTCACTTATTACGCGTCTTACCAAATTAAAAACTGTTCAAACTATAGGAAAAAATAATTCAGAGTTTAAGTAAATGTAACAAGCTGCAGAATTCGTAATTTCACGTAAAAAATGTTTTCTTCTAAAAATACTCTTGTATGTACGTAAATTTGTGCATGTTTTTGAGTACCTATATATTCTTAAAATAACTGTTATGTGAAATAACAAAGGTGTAATTCTGTAGCTCAATACATATACCTTTACTTAACATTATTTTATTCGTATCATTTGAATAGTTTTAGGTTTGGGTAAGTAGCGAAAACAGTCGAATCAAAAATGTTACATGAGCTTATGCGAAAACTATGGATCCCAAAAATACATTAGTTGTGGGAAATTACTTTCAATGTAATATGGAAGACTTGGACCGTGTTCGGTGAAATGATAAAACTACAATTTTTCCTGTGCAGAGTGTTTTAAATATAACGTAACCTATGTAGCATAGTCAAATTTTTTGTACTTTTACAAAGTATTTCTTTGAAAAGTGGTGCATAAATAACAAATGTAATCCGGAACATTACCGTGGGTAGTCTGTAATGAATATAGAGTTGAAACAAAATGCGCTGTTCACTTTTGATTTAATTAAATTCGGAAGTAGGTCTATAAATGCGTATCGTGTGTGTTCTTTATTTACTTATACATGTTGTATCAGTACAACGGTTACAAACGTCCAGGAGATGTAGAGAACATCCAAACAATACATGGTGGGAACACTTTCCTGGCGCGGTAATGGCGACACAAAACACAAGAAAGAAAGAACACGAACAAGAGGAGAAAACGTATTTATTATTCTTAATACAACAACAAAATTAGAGAAAGAACGTTATAGACACATTGACCATTTACACCAACCAAAGACTTGCCAGCATTTTTTCTGTGTTAGGATTAATAAACATGTTTTCTCCTCTTGTTCGTGTTCTTTCTGTATTGTGTTACGTGTCGCAGGAAATAAACTTCCAGGTCTCAAGTAACGTGTTATAACTAGGGATGAGGCGATTTCGCGAATTCAATGTCTTGTTTGTTAGAATCAAGTATCCTATACCTATTCAAGCCCCGTATATTACTTCATTGTCTGTTGTTCCACTGAGTAGCAGCTAGTGGGCAAATGGTCGGGACTTGAGTGTGCATAGGATATTGGATCCTAACATGACGGTCATTGAATTCGCGAAATTCCACCATCTCTAATTATAACTGGTAAAGCGAACCTTCGCTAGTTTAATGAACTGTATGTTATAATCCACTATCCTGTAAATACCCACGCCCCAAACCTTAATATATTTGCTACTCACTGCAACAACAGACGATGAACGAATAGACGGGGCTTGAGAACTGTTTAGTATATATAGGACAATGTATCCTAACATGTAGGCCTTTGAACTCGCTAATATTTTCTTTATTTATTAACTAAACGATATGTGAAACCAAATGATGGGTTGAGTTCTTCCTGTAGTTATATTTTCGCCGCTTGCAGAATTTTCGGGCGCTATCTCGACGCCAGAGACAAACTGTTATCAGCCCTCCTCACCCTTCCCAGTCACTCATCCTCTGTGACAGGAAAACCCAGCTAGGAAACACTGTGCTTAGATGCGCCTTCCTATTTGTGGTGAATATATTCCTGCACCAGTTCGTTTCTGTGCCTTGTGAGCACGTCTGTAGCTTAGCTGCACGGTCAGTGATTGGCTGTTTTAACTCTTGGGCGTCTTAACGGGTTACTGCTAGTCACAGACGTGTCATAGTATCGCAACTGTATTCTGAATTGTACAGTTGAATAAGGAACATATTTACACATCACGTTACCTGTAACTAGGGGCCCCTGTTGTTCGCGAGAAAAAACTGTACATTTATAGTTCTGCTTCGTGGTCAGCGATTGGATATTTTAACTATCACGAGTCTTGGGATTCCACCGGCAAATCACAGACGTGCGGTGTCGCAGGAACGTTAAAGTAATTGACTCAGTCAAAAATGATATACGGCTCATCACATAGACACGCTGCCAATAACCATGAAGCAAAACTGCACATGTGCACGTAAGGCACTGAAACAAAGTGAGGCAAAATTCTTTCCACGAAAAACAGGGGCCCCTATCAACATATTTTTTCTATAAAAAAAGGAAGAAATCATTACCTCAGTTGTAAACTTGCTTAATTAAATAAAATTGTATGTATATACTCTTGTAAACTAATTTAGTGATCGTCAGGGCAAGTGTTAAATCTCAAATATCTCTGGTACCGAAATAGCCTACAAAATTACCAAGCATGTTGCCTGTTATAGCTAGAGACATGAAACATTCGCGTTATTTTCTGACAGCTGACTAGACTCCAAATGACTATACGACGTCTCCCGCTGGCCGATATTGTCGTGACTTGCCGCGGAGAATGCTTACACGGTAGAGAGGCCAATCTCTGTAAAGACGTAACACACGTCAATGACAACACATGAAACTTCCTGGCCAATTGAATCGCAGATTATGCTCTGTTATGTATAGGAAAGTGAAGTTGAGTCTGCTACCACATGATAACGGGAGTTTTGCATGTCTCTAGTTCTAGGGTTGGACTAGGATTATTGTTACAGATAACAATAGTTTTGTAGTATCGTACCATAACTACCACTGGTTCAGTCTAACAAGAGCACGCAATTATCGTATTGAAAAGTCGGACACGTGAACACCAAGTATAGCCTTGCAAACAGTAAAATTTCCCGCAACTAATTACTACAGACCGGAAAAATACTTGGGTTCATTTACCTTCACATATATGTTTACTGGAACAAGAATTGTATGTTGCTTCATTGTTTGATATTACCTTGGTGCACTATGATTCAGCCAACTATTTGTTGCTTGCTCATCATTGGCTCAGATACCCTACAGGATGTGTTAAGTAAGTCTGGCTCTCTCTTTATTAATCTCTATCTAGTAATCATTTTATGGCAAGTCAAATTTGCATTTGAATATTGCCAGTATATGCTCAGATTTCGAAGGGAAAAAAATAGTTTAAATGTTGGCTGGAACCTCGTATCATGAAGTGGACCGAGTTGCCATATACAACCTCAAAGTGTGTGTATTGGTAAGCCTGGCAGGGGGGAAGGGCCTAGACCTTGCTCAGCTCTGATAAGCTCGCGCGCGCTGATAACATGTGCTCGTAGATAGTGGAGGGTGTGGGGGATATTACTGAAGCGCAGTGAGGACAGATACTACACTATCTCTACCACACATTACAACGTAACGTAACTACAGGTATTCATTGATTCAGCTTCTGGCGAGAAAACTATTATACATGTTGCATTTGTGTTAAAACTTCACCTTTTAGGCAGTAAATATCATGTCATTTCCCGCAAATAAGATTTTTTATACTTCACTGTTTAAATGCAAGAGAATTTCAATGTCATAAATGTATGTGTTTTCTGTTTAAACAACCGGTAAAATCTATCACATTCATAGAAATTAAATTACTTTACAGATAAATTAAAAGTAATGATTAGAGACCTAAACAATTTTGCTTAATTTTTTACTACGAGATTAACTCCAAAAATCTGTACTTTTTGTGCACGTTCACGATTGGTCCAACACATATTTGACACTTCCTGCAGCAGTCGGAACCAATGAAAAGTACGTAATATTTCCAGGTCCAATCACGATCTACCATTGCCACAGTAAACAGCCAATGAACAATCGGCATCTGCTCGACAGGTCACAGAACCCGGGAATATTTACTGTCTTCAGCAGTGAGTTTATTCAGTGTGTCTTTGTGATTACAGAGCGATAAATTATCTGGACACTTTTAAAATATTGCTTAACTAACGATACAATTTTAAAAAATACAACAGTTTTCTTTCGTCGCACATAGGTTCACTGTAAATTATTTTGTTTCTGTAATTATAGTAGATTTTTCTGTCCATACGAACTGAAATGATGAAACTTCGATTTTGACACGTTCTTACAAGTAAACTACGAATTTTTTTGCAGAAAACTCCATATCAAATTTAACCTATGTCTTTGGCAAGAATATAAAGGCATTTTTTTCTGTCCAGCCATTTTAAAGGAATATACAGAGAGACCAAGGTGTTACGTATGACCAGGATGTCTGGAATGGTTAATAAACCACTCACCAAGTTGACACGTGAAAACATGTTGTAGGTTGCTAAAGAAACTTGGACAATTGAGTTAATGGTTATCCGGTTATCCAGTCACAACTAAGAATCGGAAAAAAAAAGTCCCGAATTAATTTCTTCTACGATTTCAACACTGTAATAGTTAGAGAAAGGGAAAGTTAAAACAACGAAAATGTTTATGTCATGATAGTTTGAAAAACACTACAGCATATTACGCCTTATATTATAAGATGATCTTTACTTGGCGAGGTTCAAGTGTTCGCAGACAAATAAATAAATGTTAAGTTTAATCGTACATGTTACTGATTGTCCCAGCCTAGCGTAAACACAGCAATAACGTATATATATATATATATATATATATATATATATATATATATATATATATATATATATATATATATAGTTTCAGTATACACGCCCAGGAGAGAACTTTGAGGCCATAATAGACCTTGAAGTAAAAGATAACATATCTCGTCTAGTCTGGTGTGAAGCTGGTTACATATGCAGCTGCAGACAATGAGAATACACACACAGCAGTCTGGCATGTTGGTTATTCAAACCACCAATATTTCCTGCACATAACCTCATTTGTAATGACAGTTGTTTATCGCGGTCACAGATTACTGTTTGCACATTTCTAATTTACTACTTATTTTTTCGGCATTCTTTTAGTTAGTTATTGGTAAACCTGAATTAAACAAAGGCAATAAGAATTATGGTACATCGATACTGGTCGTTTTTATTCGTCTGTAAACATATAAAGTTATTTTATTACGGCCGTCGTCCAATTACGAAAGGTTCAAATTGCTGGTGTTCTGGAGATTATTTTGGCGCCAAATATTTAGCCGATGTCTCTCTCTCGTTACGGTAATATCATGTGTGTCAACAGCTGCAGCTAATTGTATTGTCAAAATAACTTCGCTACGTCAATACAGGACTAAACAAAGCTTGACATCGCTACGGCACGCTAACAATTATACTGTAGATGAGTATTTACCGCGTGAAAACCTCGCTGCTTTGTGGTTTCATTGTACGTTCAGCTTACCAAAATATGACTGGCTTTCACTTGTACATGCAGCTGTCACCCTATTTGACTGAGCCAATAATAGTCCAGCCATTGTAATATTGATACGTGTTACTGTTCTGCAGGCAGTCATGTTGTGTCATATGTATCATTAATGTTGCAATAAATAAACTGCGATGTTTTCAAGGTTATGTTGGCACAAAGAAACGTTCGCTACATACCAGCACAACATATCTACTAATGATCTACGTGTATGTCAGTTTAAAATTTGCCTGTGCTGATCACATACCTCTCTGACAACTTAGCAAGACTCCTCTCCTCACTTAAACACCAGTCTTGTTAAGGGTCCTGCCTTCCTGCGACTGTTTTGCGCCATGTAGACTTGAGAACGAGAGAGCAGTAAGGCGGACTTGTGCTCACTTCCCAATTGTATCATAGCCTCTATGCACAAAGAGCTTGATTGTCTTCTCATCAGTTACTCACCTGAACGTATATTTAAGAGGTTACCATAAAATGTAATCACCGTATAGCTAAAACTGAAATGTCGATGTACGCGTAAAGCAACTCTGAGGTAATTGTATGGATAGTGATATCTTAAAATCGCAAGAAACTTATTTGCCGCCGTATTTTACGAAACTGTGTTTGCACCTTGCATGAATAACAGTGACCCGGAAATTACGCTAATTCATTTGAGAAGACGTTAGATTTTAAACTCCTGTACATGTATATTAATATCCCGATTGGGTTACTGTTACTAAATCTCTCCTTTAAGGACTGTGAAGTAACAGCAGACCTGCATGAATACACTCACTGACTGCCGCTCTGCTATGTCACATGTACAATTGTCCACTCACTGCACTGGAGCTACAGTATATTAATCGGTGTCTGAGGACATAGTGTACACAGAACTCTAATTATTAACATGAAGAATGTAATAAAGATAATACACAGTTTATTTATCATTACAATAGCTGGTAAACGCCACTTCATTCGCAAAGATTTCAATTTAATGCGATAATTTAAGAATCAAAAAGTTCGAAAAGTTCAAAGTGGTGCAAAAATTATGTTAATGGACATTATTGAACTATTTAGATATGTTTTGAATAAGAAAATTGTTTCACAATTTATTTTTTTGGGTTCCGTCATTGTGCCTCTCTACCCCGGTTTGCTCACATTATTTTTTCCGGGATAACACTCTCCGGTAAACTGTCTCTATGCACACAAATAAATTAATGTTGACCCGTTGTTCCATTGCTGCGGGAAAGGACAAACAGAAAAACACACTTTCGCGTTTATAATATTCGTATGTTTAGCACGTGTTCTTTAGTGAAATTGTAAAGTGACGTTGTTGGCAACACTGCACATACGCCACTTCGGCCAGAGAAACCAGTTACCGACCAATCACTTTGTACGGAAACTTTCAGAACCCATCTGACAGCACAGAACCTCTAGGCACGACCAACTTCCTGTCATTTCCGCCACCTCCCTCCCCCACCTCCCAGCCTACCTACTGCGTCAGGGCGTGGTGCTGTAAAAAACTCTGGTGAAGATAGAATATACTCTCCAACCACGGTCGCCAGCACTGGCAAGTGTTTTACAAGGCAATTGGTATATCATCAGACTATATACACTCTGTGTTCAAGTACCTGCAGGAATCAATCAGTGCAGTACTAGCCTGTTGTTGAGGCCGTGTGATTGGGTAATAGTTTCCTCTTATCTTGAACATGACTGGCTCGATAGTGGACATGGTCCCAACAGTCTAACAGTTCCACGTACAAACTCAGAGTTGTGTGTAGTTATCGATAAACACAGCTCTCTTTGGAACACACACACACACACACACACACACACACACACACTTCTCCAGTTGAACCACATGTAGCAACTGAAACCAGGCGCAGTGCTATTCGCTTACAATATATTGACTTGCTGAAGTTTATCTTTATTTTCAGTTACCAAAACAAAATACATTTAGTGCGTAATCGCAGGATCTGCCTCAAACAGTAAACTTTAAATTCTTCCAAAAGTTTAAATGCGTGTTTTCTGCCATTAGCATGGAAACTGCTGGTTAACCATGAGTTGCACTAAACGGTGTCACCCTTATCGCTTCCTCACTCCCATACAGACACAGAATAGCTAAGGTCGCAGATGTTCAGCTACAACACGTGAGACTAGCACAAGCCATTCAAGTCATTCTCCAAGCAGCAGCTGCAGACGAAAATATGACCGACAATAAACAGAAGGCGGTTAAATACAACGTAGTCTTGTTTATTCAATGTGTGGAATTCAATAGCAAATTTTGCTTCTGGAGTGTGTAATGTACTGTACATACGTTTCATATGTGGATCTCAGGAAACCAAACACTCTGATCGTTGTCATAACCAAACAATCCCTGTGCAAGCCCATGTAAAAGCCATATCAAGATTTTTAGTCATTCGGAAGACCTTGGGACATAAAATAAACTGGGAAATTTCAAATTATGACTGACCTGCGGGCTAGATTTTGGAATCGTTTGCTCATTCGATGCTTAGTTGTTTTAACAGACTTGTGGTCCAGTTTCACAACTTAACAAGAGATGTGGGACTGCATCCTGCGTTCCTCACAAGTCTGATGTTGGCTCAAGACCGAGCAGGACGTACCTGGTGAGCCGTGATTCTGTTGCATCAGTAAGTTGAACGAACATTCTGTTGAAGTATTTCCTTGATACAAACAAATAAATGAGAGACTGAAGAATTTATACACGTGCCCACCACGAGTAGCACTGTCATTATGGCACGTAGTGTAATGAAGGATGAGGGAACGTGGAGAGGGAATAGCGTGGCCAGTCACAGTGTAACTCTGACGTGTCAGTAGGAATGAACCATTCATTGGTTGGTTTAACAGCGCATGTTTGCGTATATGACGGATATGTGAGATACCCAGTCCTCCTCGGTTCCCAAACCTCTGCACGTGGGTCTTTTTGGGGTATTTACAGGATTGGGCATATCGAAACAAGCCCCTTTCTTGGAATGACTTGAAGGACTCCATTCATAGGAAGGTGAAGCTCATCAGTGTGGAGGAGCTTCATGACCAGAAAGAAGACTTACGTCAGGAATGACAGATGTTACCTTCCTGATATCACTTTCGTCATATCTACGTAATGGCATCCCCCTACAACGTCGGGGTCGTGGTTGACACAGTGGCTAGTGCACTGGCCACCCACAAAGCTGATCTGGGTTCGTGTGGACGATTCCTCTGGTCGGCAAGTTTTCTCGAGGATCTCCCGTTTCCCTCGTCCCTTCATTCGCTCACTGCTCCATACACCATGTCACCCCTCACCAGCTCCTAAGACCTGACATCAAGAGCTGACCAAAATCTCTTCACGTACTAACATTTTGACATACGTTCAACCAGTGTCTAATGTAAACGTTCCTTTTTCTAGCACTTTAACAATGAATAGGTTCCTCGTGGTCATCCGGTATTAATGACTTAGGAGGTTAAGGTCGCATGTTCAACTTCCTCTCCTCACAATGAAATACCGGCGATGACGTAGATAGGAGAGTTACAGGGGCTTCCTTGTAGCGATAGTGCAGGGATCAAACACTGCTGTATCGTCAGCAGGTTAGCTGAGGGCTTCCGTCAATAAGCTCCCGCCAAGGTCACGTGTCAGCGTGTGTGTCTCCAAGTACAGCCACTGTGCACTGCTGCTGACTGAGCTAGTGTAGTTATCTACATGCCTATACATACTTCTTCCTCTTCAGTAATAAAGTCCATTTACAAGTAACACCTAGTCTAATCATCATGAAACTCTCCGTTTAGAGGTAATATTGTTTAACGTCTAGCTTTTGTCAATATATGTATACGATTTACATCAACTTCTTAAAAATCTTATTGCAATGCCTTCTTGTGGTCGATCGATAAACCATCTCCCAGCTTGACTATCATTAAAGTCGTAGACTTACGCCATTGTCGCACTGTGTCATACTAGAAAATGCAGTGAGTCAAAATACAATAAAGAAAAATCAGCTGAGCAGTGACGTAGCGTGGTTGTGTTCAAAGTAGTACAATATTAACACAGACTATACTCTGAGCATGTAGCAGTTGTGTTGCTGACTGAGGTGTATCTGCGGATAATACGTGAGTTGCTGCTTGTAAGCTACTTACTGGCTGTGGAGTTTATCTTCCTCTGCCTGTCTCCTGTTCCACTGGCGACTGTGTGTATTGTATAGTTACTACTCACAACCGCACAACTTAGTACTCTACACACTACGCCACTGTAGCCAACATTACTTATAGTCGAAGAAAGTATAAACTAAATAATAATAAAATTACATAACATTTACAAAACACAACGAAAAACCAAACCATATAACCTAGAAAAAACACAAGAGCACACGACTAAGGCAGCGCAGATAGTTGCTGGTACAGAGGCCATGTTACACGCCATACTAGATGAAACAACGAAGAAGGCATGTAAGAAAACAGGTTTTTTTAGACGAGCTTGTTGAGACCGTTTCAACTTGTATATACAACTAGCCGTCCCCCGCGGCTTTGCTCGCGAGTATTATTCGTAACTGATAATATTTACTTTAATTTAAAAACCTCTTTGCACACAAGATTGGTACTTCAGTCATCAAGTGTTAGGATGTCCAAGCGGCTAGTTGAACTAATTCTGCAGCAGGATAAGTAGCTATAGCTGTCCACGCGAAAAACAGTCTTAAGTTTGTCCCTGCCACTAACAGCGACTTCGCCTGGGCCTTATTTATAGCCCTGCCTATTTGACGTTGTGGGGAAGTTACAGTCACCTAAGGTAAGAGGTTAATCGAATGAGAAACATCTGTTTACCCTGTGCACAACCATTGGTGACGGTGCCCTCAATTATATATTTTCAAAATATTCAAAGGGTAAAGGTTTCGCGGAAACGTATTTGGTGCCCCAAACCTGAGATTAGTGAGATGATATATCGTCGATTTACTGCCAAAAAGACAAAGTCAAAATGAGAAAAACATTATAAAAATGCTAGGAATATGTATATGTTGTTCACGAACAATTGCCCAAGTTTAAAGTCTATTCGTCGTTTCGTACTGTTGTGTCACAGTATAGTAACATACCAAAATTTTGTTAATATATACAATTTAATACTGTTTTTAAACGAAATAGCATTTATGACTTAATCACTTTTGGCAGTATACCGACGATATATCAGCTGATATTGTAGAGGAACCTAAGTGGAAAGCGAACTGCAATTTTACCCCTTTTAAAGACTACTTTGTAAATTGCACTAATTCGATCTGCTTTTTAGTTTTTGGGTGTCAGAATTGAACGTTCGCACGCAACTTTCAACGGAATTCGAGCCTAGAACCTCCCG
Organism: Medauroidea extradentata; assembly: GCA_003012365.1. Taxonomy (NCBI): domain Eukaryota; kingdom Metazoa; phylum Arthropoda; class Insecta; order Phasmatodea; family Phasmatidae; genus Medauroidea; species Medauroidea extradentata. The sequence goes on along the minus strand of PNEQ01018059.1, from coordinate 7,175 downwards.
GAATTTAGGCCTGAGTAACAAACAACTGCGTCACGTAACGTCGAAATAATTCATGAAAATAAAATTTATTTAAAAAAAATAAAATAAAATATCTGTGTCCTGGGCTCATAGAGGTTGTACAACACCACGTCTCGATACGTTACTGTAGAGTGAAACTCCTAGGTTGTTTCTCGCTGCTCGTTCCTGCTTTTCGGATCGTCTGCTTTGATTATTGACCAACTAAGTTTTAGTCTTAATAATCACGTTTCTTATAAAGAAAAAAATACATATATATTTTTTAAAATATTTACGTACGCATCACTCTGACGCGAACAACGCCTCAATATCGCTACTGGTTAGATAGATATTGTGGGTTGATGGAAAACAAATTTTGTGTTTTTTCACCCTTTCGGGTGTCGAATTTCGAAATATTTTAAATTTACATCTTAGACATTTGTATAAGTATCTAACTGAAGTGTAAATCACATCGCTAGCCCGTTCAGTTGAATTAAAATCGATCATTCACTAAAAAAACACATATCACCCCTGCACAGTATTGAGAAATCGA
>PNEQ01018040.1:0-24873 GCA_003012365.1 Medauroidea extradentata | reverse complement strand
CTGACTTCAGATCTAAAGTAGAGAAAATCCTAGCATCCCCCATACTTGCCAGTGCATCATCCACACAGATCTGGGGCGGCGGCGCACTCTCAGTCACCAAGTTCAGTGGTCTGAAATCTGCACAGAAGCGCAACGTTCCATCCTTCTTGGCGACCAGGACAATGCGTGCATTGTAGCGGCTGTCTGAAGGTTCTATGACTCCCTCACGTAGCATCTCGGCCACCTGCTCCCGTATGACACGCTGTTCGGTGAGGCCATACTCCCGCGGTCCTGTGTAAATCGGTTCAATCCCGGGCGTTGGAATTGGGTGTTCCGCTGCTGTGGTGGTGTGAAGCAGGTCAGAAAAAGTAAATACATCAGCATGTTCTGTCAAGATGTTCTGGACGGCGGCTTGGTACTGTTCCGGTACCTCGTGGTCCAGGTCAGCCAACTGGATCGGCAGTCCGACTGGTCGGTTAACTTGGTCAACGGCGTATACAGTCCTGCGTACACCGGTATCCACATGGAGGCGGCGAGCAGCAACTTCTATGACTGCCTCCTGGGTTTGTAGCCAAGGTTGCCCTAGCACCAAGGGGTCTCTCAGGTCGTCCACCACCATTGCCTCAGTATGCGGCACTTGGTCACGAACCCCAATGGTTTAGGCGTTTCATTCCCTTGGTGGGGGTGGTCCCATTGTAAGTGGCAAGCCGGATTATGCTACTGTTACCCTGGACCTGACTTGGGGCGACGAGGTCAGACTGAACAAATGTGTGGCTCGTTGCAGTGTCGATCAGGGCCGCTGTAGGTTGGCCATCAACTTCCACTGGTATGCAGAAGAGTAGATCCACTGGTCCGGTCACAGTGCCAAGAAACGGTGGTGTTAGTGAGGTTGTCACTTCCTTGTAGCTTTCAATGGTAGCGGGGATTCCGGCGTCTCGCTGGCTTCCCCTCACTGGGATTTCCCGACCAGTCTCGTGGTTGCCGATTCCTTATAGGGCAGTCTCGATGCCAGTGGAAGGTCGGCACCGGGCAGGTGTGGCACCGTGGCGGCGGCGGTTCAAGATGCCGTGCTGTAGCTGTGGTTGGTCGCTGTGAGTCAACATGTCGTGATGCTGTGGTTGGTGGTGGCGCTTCAATATCGCGATGTGATACCACTGCTGGTTGGGGTGGCAGCATGTGCCCCCGGTCGACATTGCGTTCACTTGGACGCACATTAATTTTGTGACCGGTTGGCACCCCGTGACTGCAGGTGAGTTTGTGCACACACTGTTCCGCTGCTATTGCCCTCTGCACGTAGCTCTCCACTGATTCCAGTGGAATGTTCATCATAAACGGGCGTAACTCTGGACGGAGATGTTGGGTGATACTATTGAGAGCACCTTCTGGTGGAACGTTTGGGAGGATGCGTCGGAACAGCTGTAGTTTTTTGGCAACAAACTTCTCAACCAACTCACCCTCCTTCTGTCTGTCGCCATAGAACTGAGCTTGGCAGTCGGCAATGGCTTCGGCTGCACCAAAACGGGACTGGAGCCCTCGAGCAAACTCCTCCCACATCATGTCGGTCCGCCCCCAAATCGCCCACCATTCTCGTGCGGCACCACGCAGGTTTCCGCTGACACGTTCAGCCCATTCCTCCCTTGGGACTTCGTAACGGGCACACCTAACCTCGCACTGGCTCAGGAACCGGTCTACGTCCTCGTGCACCTGTCCCGAGAAATCTGGAAATGTAATTTTATTTCCCAGGTACAGGTAGCGGGGTGTGGGGGGGTACTGGTTGGCATGGCTTCTGACAGGCCTCAGAGCAGTGGCCTCGCCCCGATGGTAAGCATGGCGGTTGTCTACGGCAGATGCTGAGATATCAGCCTGTTCGTTTTTGCCCGAGTTGATATTATAGTAGGGACTCGTGAAAGGTGGGGAAGCGGTGTTGTTGGTGTCCCTAAGTTCATGACAATTCGCGGTACATAACACACACGCGAACACGCCTTCCGCAAATGTCACCAGTTCAACTGCTTGCGTACAACGGCGGTGTCGTGTGGTTTTACAAGTGACACAGAATGCTAATTCAATGCCCAGTCCATCACAACTAGGTGCATCACACAATGTGAGGTTAGGGCGGCTCGTGACATCGACAAGCACCTCTGCCTTAACCTGAGGGCTGCTTACCTGTTTAGGGGGTACACAATGACACAGTTCTTGAACAAACTCTTCCGTTAATAAATCCTGAGCTAGAGGGCACCCACACTGCAAACACTTCATTGTTTATACAGTACCTGTATAAACAATGCTGGGACGTCGCGCTGTTTTAAACTCGTGTGCCGGTAAGATGATGTTGTTTACAGTTGTGTAGGTCCGGATGGATACGGATCCACGGAACCAGATCACTTGTCAGAGTGGTGGATGTAGTTCCGCCTTTAAAATGGATCCATATCCGCTCGTACTTGACGTGGCAGGTGGCGACTGAAGTTGTTTTTTGCTGGTGGACAATGGTGGCTAGAGAGGTTGGCACAATGGTGGTGCGCGTGATGGCGGCGACTGTAGGCCAATACTGCCTAGAGGGGTTACTTCAATGGTGATGTGTGCGGTGACGGAGTCTGCCGAGCAAAGTTGCCCAGAGGGGTTGCGACGATAGCTTGGATGGTGGCTTCCATGCACAAAGATGTTGCTGTTGGGTTATTCCACGACTTTTCCGTGCTTGAGTAGGTAAATCTTCACGCCAAAGCGTTGGGCGCCATATGTCGCTGTCTGGAGGAGGCAGAGGGTGTCTGAATAGGAACACAAAGAACTGTAGGGTACCGAACATGTACAGTAAATAGTTCCGATGCGTAAAACTGCTTGGACGCCACCTGGTCTGTGCCCTGCCCGGCCAGGAAGGTGTTTGTCAATCTCAGGGCGTAGGGGTTCGGTGACGTGCCTCTCCTTCCTCCGGTGAGTTGAGCAGGTAATGTTAATGATGTTGAGGATTTAGGCGTGTGGCGGACTCGGACGGAACACCTACGGACACTATTCGAGGGTTGTGCCTCTCGACCCTTCTCCTGGGACCTATATGAAGGCATTAGGTCAGCTCCTACCACACATGCGCTCACTCTCACTTCCCGAATCCCGAGTATCCCACGACGTCCTTCCCGTCACAGCGCTGAACCACAACTGCCTGCCGCCAAAAGTGGCAGATGCTCTCTCCCTTTCTCTCACAAGGGGGGAGGGGAGAAACCTCTGTGCTTGGGCAAGATTGGGCTGACCCTACCAGGTCAGGGACCTGGTACGACGACATGCATATTATAGTTACGTGTTTATTGCTGAGTGTCTGCCCAAGAATTTCAGCTTAGCTTAATGTCGTAGCTCGGTACCGCGATTCACATACTTTAGTACTCATGGGCTGATACATAACCCACTAAGGGTGATGGTTACAAGGCTACATTGTGCAACACATGTAGTTACACCGAACATTCCTTCCTACCTATGAAGTTACATGATTAAAGCTTCAACAAAGCCTCTAGTTTGAGCAATTCCGCCCCGAGGTTTCACTTCCCTGTGCCAGTGCCCCTTACACTTCCAGCCTGCACCGCCATGACGCCCTGACTGATCAACACTTAGCAGGCCATCTCCCAGTGACCGTCAACTAGCTCCGACGTATGACGACTGTGTCTCTCCTGGGTGGACACCCAGACTTACTCGGCCGAGCGGCGGAGTGATACACAGGATCCAACTTGTGTGAAAAACTGGTTAACCGACATTTACATTGATAGAAATTTACGTAAACACAATTACTGGCAATTTTAAACAGCGTTTTATCACACAATAACGGTTGAATATTTATTATTGTCGTTAATTGGGGACATGCTGCATCATCAAACTGTCGTGGAGCACCACCTTTTCAGAGTTTGGTTGCTCACGCACTACCACCTACGAAGATAGACTAATGGCCTGCTGACCAAGTTGCATGCTGGCACGTCTCTGTATATGCATCTAAGCGTCTGAACTCTGACCTGCCTGCCAGATGAATCACATCCCAGAGGCAGCAAGCTCAGAGCCTACTTGAAATTTTCAAAATCGAAATGAAGCAAAATACAAGAAAAATAAACTTAGAAAATTGGCTCAGAATTAAATTATCTTTAAAATGAGTGCAAACACAATATAAATCAAATAAAATTCACCAATAAAATTTACTACCTTTACCTTGACGTAGCAGTTAAATTTAAAATTTGAATAAAATTTAATGTTAATTTCTCTACCAACATCCCCAATTAATATACTGGATCCCGCAGTATACATCCTTACACTTGATTAGTTGGCATAAATAAATTGTTACTAACAAAAAAAATTACTAATTAAAAGAGACAAAAAAATTGAAATTACTGTATGATAAGTAACTAAGTATGGACTACGTGCCAGTGCATGTCACAGTATAGTTCACTTATAACATCAGTTGCCTTATGCAAGTGTTAAAATAAATTCCAAAATTTTGGAGGAGGTAATTGGTATTCATAAAGACAAAATTAAAACGTCAACAATAATTTTTCTAAAACCAATACTTTAATGTCGCTGCTTACCAGGAAGTCCTGGCCAGAGTTAGAATAGGTATTTACATTTTATATTTGGTGGAGCTTAGTCACCTTACAGCATTTTGCTTTCTGACAAAACCATTTCACCCTCGAGGCCTAACCTCAAAACCACCGTTCTCGGCCATGCCTCTGCAGGCCAGAACCAAAGCCGAAATTCTATTCAGCCAACATTCATACGCCCTGACCAAGTTAGTGTACACCGAATATATCTCACTGGTCAACTATCATCATACATACCTCACTTCCAACCTGAAATTGCTCATGCTGACACACTCCCCTCTGTTGCCCCAAGCCAACCACATACGTACTTGCTGCTACACTTAAGAGCAGTACCACTCTGAACCAAACCAAGCTGGATAAACTCAATAAACTTTGTACATCTGCTCTGAAATCTGGCCCACTACCTACCAACCTTGCCACAACAAAACTGGCTCCACCACTGATTCGTCAGAAACCATGTTTGGCATCTTTTCTAAATCTACCCACTCCTGCTCACACAACTAATGTCCAGCCCAAACAACATCCACTACCAACCCCAGCATCAAAACCTCCGACCATTACTGAACAGAAGAGCCCAATACTGAACCTATCAAGCCATAACCTCACCTCTGCGGAGACCAGCATCCTTCAGAAAGGCCTCACATTTGCACCATCAACAAAATTTGACCACTTTGCTACTGTAAAGGATGTACTGAGATTCACACGTAACCTCAGGCTTAAGCATTTCTTCAGCAACCTGTCGACAACCCCAAACAACGGCAATACCATTGACCCAGCCCTGGTGAAATTTAACCCACCATCCAACTGGCACCCTCACCCACTTCCACCTTCACACCCACTGGAACAATTCATCTCCTTCATCTTGGTTAATTTCTCAGATCTGTCCTCCGCTCAGACAATCCCCAACAACAGTAACCTATCAGCTGCTGAACGTAAAGCTATAAGCAGCCTGAAGAACAATAGCAACGTTATCATACTACCTGCTGTTCTTAATAAATGTGACTACATCTCTGAGGCTGAGAGACAGCTGGAAGATCACACCACCTACCAACCTCTACCTAGAGACCCCACAGACACATTCTGCAAGCAAATCAGCCACTTCCTTTCCACACAAGAACCTCTCCACAATATTTCCACTGGTTTGGGAGATAAGTGGAATTAATTGAAAAACACATTTTATTTTTTTAAGAGCTTTCAAGGATGAATTTCGAAAAATTGTAAAAATCCTTTTTAGATATTTACTTAAGCATCATTTTAAAAAAATCACCTCACTATCTGAAATGGTTTAGGAGAAATCGCGGATTAATGAAAAATACATTTTACGGCTTTTCAGCCCCTTAATTTTTGAATTTCGCAAAACCAAAAAATTTGTGAATATGCATTTCTTTGGGAAATATTATGAAGTTAAAAAATTTTATGATAGCATTCCTGGTTAATGAGATATCAAGGATTCTTTTAAAACACATTTCACCCCTTTAATTATCCAATTTCGAATACAGTAATCCATTCTTAGTGGGTGCCTACGGGGCAAGTGGAAGCTTCCCTCAAAATTTCGTGGTTCTAGATCTAGTGGTTTGGCTGTGCGTTGATGAGTGAATGAGTGTGTCAGGACACTTCATTTTATATATTAAGATTAACCTTGTTACTAGGTGAAAGAAACATTAACTTTAAAATTGACGTGGCCAATCAGCAACAGTCTGTGATTTTATTGGTTGCAACCATATATTGCGACAAATTCTTAACGGTCATCTTTATAGGCCGGTTTTGCACTGAAATATAGCAACTTTTCCTGGAAACTCTAAATTTAGATTGATATCTCTGTCCTATTTACACTCCAAGCTTTAACAATGAACAAATATAATTTCGTTAAATTCAAATGCAAACAGCAAAAAATACATACTGAAAATTTACTAAATATACACAGAATCATTTAAATTTTAAATAAATATTAACATAACAAAGCTAACTGTTATTCTTACTGTTAAGTGAGTAATTTATAATTACCATATTAAATGTTACTTATTTTAAGAAGAAAGTAATATAACAGACAGAAGTACAAGTACTTACAGTTGATACTTGTAAATAGGTACACACGCACGAAGGGACGACACATATTTTTGCACGGAAGCGCAGTCGCGACGTTTCGCCAGTATTAAACTGGCTTCCTCGGGCGGCGAGACATTGCACACTTAGTTCACAGTTGCTGAAATTGATTATTTTAAATGTGAATAAATTTCCACTGACATACTGGCTTTTAACAAATAAATTAAAAATAGTTCTTAACAAGACTGTTCTTAACAAAACTCTCAGATACCATTATTAGAATGACCATGAGGCCTAGATTATAAGTGACAACTAAATATAAAACAAACATACTGTAAATTGAAACATGTAAAAATTAATCTGGGGTCTGAGTCACGCTACAAGATTATGCCACTAATGTGTGAGTGCCTATATCTAAATTTAAGGTGTCGGTGATTCACAATGTTGTTAATTCACCCATGCATGCCAGAGTTAACATTCTTACATTCTATAAAGGTTTGGCTATAGGCTGTGGACGGGGCTGGTCTGATTTAACTTAAGTCATTCGAATTTACGTCCCTGTTTTCAGGAACTAAACTCCGGCGTAAATTGAGGACTCACTGTAGTTGGAAATTTCAAAAGAGGACTTTTGTTAAATTTTATTCTGTCTTTTCTTGCAGTAAATTTAGTATTAAAAGATACCTTTCTTTGAATACTTAGTACAATTTCAAAAAGTGTTTCTGTTAAAAGCATTCATAATTCAATAGCAAATTTATGTTATCCAGGTACGTTAATCTCAAGTCTCTCCCATCCTAAAATTAAAACCAAGCTACTCCGCTGATTCATAGTAATGCTCTGGCCTGTGCTGCAGTTAATTTTTTGTTTTCTTGGAAGGGGGAGGATAAATATGGCTGATTATGTTGACCATCAATTTAAATTCGTAGGAATGGAGGGTGGGGGAGGGGGGGTTAAGGTGTTGTCCTGCAGAAAATTATTTAAGGTGCAAAATGAGGGCTAGTTAAGCAGTTTTCGTGTGTAAATTTTGAATATTGTGCTGGTAAGAATATTACCTAATAGTATTTTTATTAGATATTTTTTATAACTTTCATTTGGGAGGGAGGGGGGTGTGTGCCTCGCGTCCACCCGCCAGGCATTCCCATGTAGTAATGCATTCTTGTGTTCCAACTCTTGGGAAATCATGCTATCGTTGAAACACTCATCGTTGGTCACTAATGTGTTAGTAGGGATTGACGACTTGCTTCTGCAGTGTGTGCTCACATTACAAAGGTATGTCGCTTGACAGTAGTTCTGTAATTGTGAACAAAGGCATAAACAATGAAACCTTTTTGATACTGAGTTGAAGGAATCTAAATGTTTTGAGTTTGTAATAGTAATATGTTTTTATCAGGTTCTTAAAAAAAAACTATTACTGACATTTTTTCTTGCTGTTAATTTCCAAATTACAAACTTTCTTGTTACGGTCACTTCTTTATACTGGTGGACTCGATATAATCAGTAGATTGTTTTCCGGAAAACCTTGTTGTAATGTTTCTGAAGGGAGCCAAAAAATGTCTACTTTATAAATGGGAAAACATTATAAGAAGGTAATTTCCTATTATAAAACAGTTTAGTGACCAAATGACTGTAATCATATAACCAGGAACATTATAAGTGGTACGTCATAACAGGTTTCTACTGTACATGTAAACATTTTGTTATTGAGCATTTAACATAGTATTTAACTTTTCAACTTATTCTAAAGGGACAAGAATCCAGTTACTGTAAATAAGCTTTGTGTAAACAAAGTTTCACTAGCTCATAAGGCATGATGTGTATATGCTAGTATGTTTGCCTGATTTTGACGTTTCGCTTCTGAGAAAGATGCCGGGCAGCTCTGTTGTGTTTACCTTTAAACTACCCTGACGTCCTGGATAAACAGAGTCTGTGCAATTCTGTTCTCAGAAGAGAAACATAAAAATCAGGCAAACTTACACTGTACAGACTATAGGTCTCACATTGTGACAGTTTATCTCCCTGGGTCTGGGGAAGCTCAGTTCAGGTGGTAGGTGATTCCTAATAAATAATGTTAAAAATAAATTTGTGGGGAAAAACATCACACTTTATCTGAATATTGGCACTTCACAATTCTTTGTTTAAAAAAAACACCTTGCAGCATTTTGTTACAACATTCGGCACTAAAGAAAAACAATTATTGAAAAATATTATACTACCCATGACGCAGCGCTGTTTTCATACATTTCTGTCGGCGGTGTGGCAGAACCTGCACTCCTGCACCTGTTCCTGAACTCTAAGCAAAAGGCACCTTACTGGTCTTCATGCTCGAGGGTCTGTCTACCAGCATGATGAGGTAATGCTTACTCTAAGGAGTAGTGGAGAGAGGCTCTCCTCGAGGTCAAATTACTGGGCAGTTTATCTTCCTGGCCAAGCACAGGCGTAGCTTACATGGGGAAGGTTATCTTATAGGTAGCTAACAATCAATCCAAAACTCACCTGATAAAATATTTGTGGGAACAAAAGAAAACAGAATGTTTGTGACATTGCTAAAATGCCCTGTATGCATAAGTTTTGCTGTTGCGAGAAACTAATTTTCGTTAAATAATAGTGCAAATCTTACACTCAGTTTACAAATAATAATAGTACAACTCTGTCAGAATAATTAACAGGCAGTGATAGTAATATATTCAAAAATTGTACTTCAAGAAATCGAAGGAGTGAGAGTGAGAGATTTTGGTCAGCGCCCAACATAGAGGTCTTTTAGCGCTGGTGAGGGGTGACATGAGGTGAGTATGGAGCAGCACCGGAATGAATGGGCGGTGGAAACGGGAGATCTCCAAGAAAAACCCCCGACCAACGGCATCGTCCGGCACTATTCCCACATTCAAAAATCTGGGGACCGACCCCACCAGGAATCGAACCCGGTTCGCCTTGGTGGGAGTGAGTGATCTGACCACTCGGCCACCATGGTCCCTTCAAGAAATTAAATTTAATGACGTATTTTATCTTGTGAAAGGGCCTTAAAACTTTTTTCTGTTTAGAATAAGTTATAAAACTGCTTTCAAAATACAGCGTTATTGTTTGTTTTTGTACGGGTACTGTCTACCTGGAGTTGTTTTGCATATGGAAGGCTCAAAGTGATGTGCTGCTTGCATGTACATATATGTTACTTTTGCATGAAAGGCAAGGAAATACTGTCCTGCACATTTGAACAGTGATAATTCAGTAGTGCTAAAATAAATTTTAAATAGAGCTATAAATTTGCATTCTCCTTAACTTTGTATAGCAATGTTGTGTTCTCTTTCTGCATGTTGCGTGTAATTAGTGTTGAAGTGAAAGTGCTACAAATAGAATTGTATTAAATGCAGTTATGTAGAACCCTGATTTAACAAAATGTCACAGTTCCCGAAAATCTTGTTGCTGTCAATATTTTGTAAAATTTGAGTTCGTTAAATACGGAACTCCAGAACACAGTTCCTGATAATCATTTCACTAAATCAATGTTTCGTTAGATCTGAGTTTGTAAATTCGGGGTTCTGTTACTGATAACCTGCAAGTTAAAGATTAAAATATATCTTGACTGTGTGTTTATTTAGGTAAGATACTTGAAGATCATTGAGAAAAGTGGTTACCAGGCTCTTCCATGGGTGCGGTATATCACACAAAATGGCGACTATCAACTTCGTACGAACTAACTGCTCAGACGTTTTTGATGTGTAGTGTGAATGTGCGTGTAAATATTAAGTTCTGCAGTATTTTGTTCTATTGCGTCTACATAGTATTATTTGTTTGTATAGAAATTTATAACTCTCATACTTTTTTATTCAAATAATACTGTAATTGTATTTCATGTTGCTACAATATTTTGGTGAAGTTGTTTAGCTATGGCTCTGTTGAATTGAGAGATTGTTGTTGCCTTTTTATGTACTGTATATTGTTTTACTACGTCAAGTGTTTCCCTTGCGTTTGCCTGCAGTGACAACGCTTTAAAACTTGTACTATTGCTTAATGAAGGAAGTAATTTTAATAGTGTTAGAGAAATTTGTAACAGAATTTTACTCTTCATTTTGAATCTTTTATAAAATTATTTACTGAGACATTAAAGTATTAAAATATATATTTATAAAAATGTGTGTGAAAATTTTGAATTCTACTGAATATTATAGAGTAAAATTATAACTAGTCAATATCATAAACTTGCATTGCAAGCCTAAAGTTTTTTTATTATTATTATTAGATTATTTACTACACAGTATAGTCTCAATTTGACAAAGTGTCTCTATTCCCGGGAATCACTTCAGTAAATCACTGTCAGCGTAAAATAGACAGCCAAATTAACCATGTAATCAAAAAATTTTTGTAAAGGTATGGTGGTAAGTATTAAAAATATCTGTTCGTTATCTCTTGTGGAAGAGTTATGTGTTTCTCATTTGATGTATCAATTTTGTTGTATAGGCAGACTATTTTCAAAACAAAACGATGTCTTCGAAAGGTAAGCACCAAAAATAAATTAAACATAATTCAACTCACAATTTTCAGGGCCTGTCCATTTTTAAGTGTTTCTAATGGAAGAATCAAAGGTTTGATAACAATTTATTTCAGTGTTCATGTATATAGATTCAAACAATACCCGAAAACTAGGTACAATCATTTAATTTTAAATGGGACACTTTGTAATGATTAATTGGAGTACTTAAAAATAATTTTCAGTGACATCACACATCCATTTGCTTTAGCTTCTCACTGAAATATGTTGTTAAATTTACAAAAACATTTAAATTTATTACAGTACTCGAATATCTTGCTGATAATATAACACTGTCGAAAGTTATATTTTATCACTCATAGACATCATAAATTAATTTACATCACAAATTATTTTAAACAATATAACCTCATAATTTCTTGTGACTTTTTAGTGACTCGGTACATCCTTTTTGAGTTGCATCTCGCTGGTAAATCCAACATTTTATGACAAATTGAGCAAGTTTTTTATATTTGAATGTAATGAGAATGAAATGATACCATTATTTTCCACTACTCATAAACACCACAAATTAATTTTAAACGGAACAGCTCCTAATTTTCAACAACTTCTATTGTATCTCTCGAAACATGTTTAGAATAATGCAATATCACAGGTTTTTTTACAACCATTGAAGCCAAATATTAAACAGATAATTGCACATTATTCAGCAAGAGATGTGTGGAAGGAAAAGGAAAATAAATTGCTAAAAGTCACAGTAAAATCTACATGTGCATTGTCACAACATATATTTTAGATACTTCAAACCAAGTGTTTCATATTGCCGTATAAATCAACCATGCTTGCTGGTGGTGCTATTCGCACATCTACTGTACTGGCTTAGGATGTAAAGCAAGTGTACGTAGTGGCATTTGGAGGTTAGCTGACTTGCGTGTTTAGTAGCGAGTTCTTAGTGCGTCGAATGAAGAGAAAGAAACTGCAAATTTCCTGTCATGAAGTAAGGAAAAATAGGGCTATGAGGAGAAATTTTTTTTTTTCAGTTAGTATAAAGATTTTATGAAAAATTTCTTTTCGTGCTAAAATTAACTAGTTTTTCTTATGTATCTTGGTTGTGTACTGTTGGTTCCACTACATCATTTTAATTTATATCAGAGATGTGTGGCACCAAATTGGAAGTTATGTACGGTACCTATCATAGCGCAATTTTTAAATTACAAGAATTGTGTTCTTGGGATCGGCAGTGCACAAAATAGCATATACTGTATATACTCGTGTATAGTACACCCTCGTGTGTAGTGCGCACCACGAATTTTTCAACATGGTCCAGGGAAAAAACGTAAGTGCCTTGCTAGTATGTAAAAAAAATCACAGGTGTACGACACAGTGAAGCAGCGCGAGGGAGGCTGCGATAGGAGGAAGGAAGGAAACGTGGCTGGCAACAAAGAAAAAAGAGAGGAAATATAACATTAACACTGGCCATTGGCCAAGAGCGTGACGGCGGTGGAGAGTGTGGAGGAGAGCCATGGGGTGAGGCTTGTCCATTCCTTCTCCGCAGCTATCTATAAATAGCCTGCCAAGGTCACTTGCTGCTTGCCAGGGCTTACGAGTGTTTGTGTGCATGTGGGCCTGCACGACCTTACACACATACAAACTCTCTCTCTGCTGTTTGCCTGCCGCTTCCAGCATGTCCCAGAGATAAAGGAGGTAACTTAAGGGTGCGGTAAAATCTTAACTTTATATTTTTATGTAATATCATCAGTTTTTTAGACGGTACTTGTGAGTGTAGTTTCCTCTTACAAAACAATTTTAGCTCTCATAGTTTTCTCATAACGGTGCATGTCACAGTAAAAGTTTGCTTGTTATGCTGCTATGTAAATAATGAAAACCAATCAGTCTACTTAAATGAAATAATTCACTGTGAATTTACATCCCATGAGCTATACAATAAAACATTAAAAAACACACAATGCCATATTTAGAATTTTTTAAAAAATCACAGAAGTACAGAAAAATTTACAAAATTCTACATTTTTATAAAATACTAGCAGTCCCCCGCGGCTTTGTTCGCGACTATTATTCGTAACTGATATTATTTACTTTAATTGAAAAACCTCTTTGTACACAAGATTGGTACTTCAGTCATCAAGTGTTAGGATGGCCAAGCATTTTATTTAAAATCCAAACAACAATAATAAACATTTCTGAACGCACCACAGATTTATATAAATACGTGGAACAAACCAACGATGACAACCATCAAACCAACAATGACAACCATCAAAATATTAAAATATTGTTTATTTTTTTACTATCTTCCTCACAATTTTTCCATATTTTCTCACAGTTTAAACCTTCCCTGGACTACGACAAACATTTCAAAACCAAAATCAGCTAAATCAACCCAGCCGTTCTCGAGTTTTAGCGAGACAAACGAACAGCAATTGATTTTTATGTATATAGAAGATAAAAGCAGTTCGCAGGATGTTTCTTAATGTTGTATTACGTAGCCCGTGGCATGTTATTTTGCAGTGAATTATTTCACTTGCATAAGTCAATTGGTTTTCACTACTGGCATGGCAGCAGAACATGAAATTATGACTTTAACGCACCTTTATGAGAGAACTATGCGAGATAAAATTGTTTTGTAAGAGGAACCTGCACTCACAAGTATTGTCTACAAAACTAACAATATTTCATGTAAATATAAAATTATGGTTTTATCGCACTTGAACATCCTTAACGTGCCCGGACAGCAGCTTGCCTTTTTTTATCTATGTGACACTTCTCTGCTGAAAAAAAAAAAACAGTGTCGCCCCTTTTTCGTCCTTTCTTTCCCCATGGAAAGATAGCTGATCACGAGACGTCAAAATTAACTTCTCATATTGCTTCCACCAGCCACCCACGAACTTTCATCTATGCCACGTCAAATTGCCGAGCAGCATACTTTGTAGTAGGCAGTTTAAAGCTAGTAATCTTCTGGCCATCGTCAGACAAGTTTGTAACCAACGTATTGTGTAAACACTGAGTAACACTTTGAACAGGAATGCGGATAAGGACAAACAAAAAAGTAGGGTTTTAGCAGCATTACAACAGAGCCAGGGGGGGAGGGGGAGGAAAAGAATAGGAAGAGGAGAGTAATGATGGGCGAACCAGGTCGTGAGAAACATTCTCTCCCTCTGCCTCTCACTCGTGATACCTGTCGGTTTACTACAACTCCGCCTTCTCCCCCCCCCTCCCCTCCTTCCACCTGTCCAGCCTTTTTTCCACGTATTTTGTTTTCTATTTTCTGTGCATAGCGCCCACCCCTGAATTCTTATCAGTCGTTTTGGAATAAAAGTGCACACTATACACGAGTAAATACTGTAATAGTTGGTGTAACGGTGTAATTGTGTAGTATTGACAGAAGGAAAACTCCACATAGTATATTACCGTATAGAGTAGTAGTGGATAAAATCACAGTACAGTTCCACAATGGGGGATTTTAGCTTGGGTGTCAAGCTTCTTTCACAAACTGATTAGTATATTGGAAGCAAACAAGTACACTGGTAACCTAATAAACATCACGTAAGAGTGCATTCATGAAGTCTTAGTGTTCATAAAATGTTTGTAGCAACACATCACCCAGGTTGCAGCTGTAACCAACAAGTACCATTTGTGGCAAAGAGATAACGTGGTCATAATAAGAATTTAAGCATTAATGGCAAATCTGTATAGAAATGGAATGAAATTCGTCTTTTGACATTTTCACTCTTGTAGTCAAGCATTTATTGACGCCATCCAGCATTACCCTCTAAGCCTTTGTTGACCTCGCCATCCACCTGACTGTCACCAGCTACATCGCCCAGCCTTCCAGATATCTTCTATGGTCATGCACATAGCTACCGAGGCCATAAGCAGTATCCAGCACTTGTGCAAGTGTATAAATTATAAATATTTTAATTTAATTAAATCTGTGTGTATATATTATTGTGTATAGTTTTCAAATAGTAAATAGCGTAAATAATTTCTTATATATTTAATCTCTGAGTGGATTCCTTGTTCTAAATTAGGTACCAATGGGTGATCTCGCGCACATGAACTGAAGCGGAATGGCAACTCATGTTTTTGACTCCATTTCAGTGCAACCAATATAATGGGACAATGGGCAGAAGATACTACGTAGACCCCGAGTGTCAGTGGTCAGTCATGTGGAAAGGGAGGGGGATTACACGATAAGAAGCCTTACTAATGGATTTTACATCAGGAGTTAAGACGCGTATGAAGTTGGGTACTCCGTTACAGTGGCAAGTACATGATCGTGTATAATTTAAAAATGTAATCTCTGGGAACAAAAAAAAATTTGCGCAAACTAACGTAGGTCTATAACGTTGTTGAAGCGACGAGTCTTGCAACAGGGGTTTCTAAAGCAACAGTTAAACCTACCGTGAAGAAAATAAAACACAGGAAGTTAACAAAGAGTTCTATACAGCAGGCACTAAAATGCTGCGGTTGAGGTATGAAAACAGGCAGGCGATAAGAGCTAGACTGTCTCATGCGTCAACAACCATGTCGCCTTTATGCAGGGGGCATGAAAATGGTGTGCAGTGTCTGTCGTTGACTTTTTCCTTTGGAATTTTGAGCGGTGACCATACTTTTAGATTTACGAATAGTGTGTACTAAAGTCCAGTGCGTGCTTTGCTATTTTTGTTTTACGATTCCAGTTGGAATTTTTTATGTGACAGTATTAAAAAGCTGTTTTTAGACATTTTAAGGTCCCCGAAACCATGTTTCTAAGCATGATATCTAGAAAACAAAAATAGATAAGCATAATTTATGGGCTTTCTTTTTGTAGCTAAGGATATCAAACACACTTTTAGTAGTATTTCTTAAAAAAAATTTTCTCCTAACACACTGCAGCGCAGTACATGCACCAACTGTATAGTACTCTTAATTGAAGTAGACAATTTTATGTGTGGTGTTGTGCAAAGATAAATCTGTACATTAATTTTATACTGTGCAGAAAACTGTCCTGACTTCTGAGAAAAATTAAACAAGGTTTTGCAAGATGATGGTGCATATTTAGAACTGCAGCAGGGAATATTTATGGTAATTGTTTAAGAAGCTTGGGTTTGTATGGAAAAAGTGCCGTTCCGATAATATCTTGATTAAATCGCCTGATTTGACAGTATGGAGGGGCCGTTATCTTGGAACAGACATATGTACAGGAAGACTCTTAGGTAATAGTTAATGTTGATGATACTTATGTCAATGCTTCATATAATGTAACTTTATTCTGGTAATCAGTCACGGAAATTGGCGTTGCTGAGTCTACAGGCAAAGGACAGCGATTAATTGTTGTGCGTGCATATATGAAGAAGGCTTTGCTCCAAATATGTTACATATTTTCAAATCCAATCAGAAATCTGGCGATTATCATGAAGACATGAACCATGAAAATTTTTATAGATGGGTGGAAAACAAACTGGTGCCAAATTGACTGAAAAACTGCATTGTGTTGGTTTATGTTTTGTTGTACAGGAGAAACATGTACTGACGTAATGAAAGCTTTACTGAGTACAGTAGAACGAGCCGAAGTTGTTGTCTTGCTTGAATCAACATAGGTACATATTTAATAATCAAACTGTGTGCAAGATGTAAATGCTCAGTCGTTAGTATTACAGGCACGTGAAATGTCTAGAATGCTGTGACGTGTAAAAAAGCATGGATTTGTATACATCTAAACAGCCATTCAGAGCAGATAACAAAATTAATGACTTCTCAAAATTGGAGACAGAGAAATGATGCGCACGGCACACTATTAGTATACGTTGCTGTCTGTTCGTGTAACACGGTTCTGGTTGCAGTGAAGTGCCTTCATGCCTCCAGCCATGGGGAGGTAGGGGAAATCTGCTGATCAAGAGTATCACCCCTCCATCTGTGGCAAAGTAGGGGAAGTATGTAGGTGCCCCGAGCACTACTGGCCAAGGATCTTTTGTCTGTTGTCACACTATACTAGAAGCAAACAACTACCCACATAAATTAATCTGTATTGTGCTTTGCCAGACACAGAGTAAGTGCTTCTACGTTACCACCGACAGGTTGCGGACTGTGTAAATATAAACAAACACTTTCTCTCGTTTACTATTTTGTAAATGTGTTTTGTGAGTTATATTAGCATATTATCTGTACATTTTTAATTATTTGAGCAGCGTGTTACCTCTTGTAATGATTCGTTGTTTGCTTTATCATTGTTTCAAGGGCAGTACACCCTAATGAAATGGCTAGAAACTGTAATATAATATGTTAGGTTTATCAAACAAATTAAGGAAGTCCACCCACCCCTCCTTGTGGGGAACAAACACCTGAAACTTTTCCCAGAGTTTGTTTAATTCCTTCAATACCCACCCTTCTCCCTTCCGGTGCTTGTCCTTTCTCGGAGGTAGCAGCCCACTCTACCCTCCTGGTGCTTCGCTCCTTTTTGGAGGTAGTGGCTCACTCCATGTTCCCCACCTGTAGCATCCATGCTACCCATATCCTACATGATATTGAAGTTGTCGTATGGTGTACTGGGTGACAGACAGCCCAGTTGGAATAATTACTAAATAGGTGTTGCGGCGTGGACCAGCCCATAATAAGTTTCAATTATAAATTATGACTGAACCCAACAGACAGCGGCACACATGGTACGGCACTGCCCCAACCCTGGCATTTTAAGATTCTTGTGCTGGTCTGAGAATAACCTGAATTGGCCAACTGGTGCTTATCTTAACTCTTTTAATCTCTGTGAATGTAATTATTCAGTGTAGCTAAAGTTAGACATGCAAGGACATTTATCAGTGAATTATATCACTTGGATATCCAAACAAAATAATATTAAATATGTATGAGAAATAAAGGAAGCGTGAAAGAGAGAGAGAGACATACATGCATATGTACAGAACTCTCATGTGATAACTTAACTATTTTTATGTGTACCTATTCCTTCATGAGACAGGACACGTCCTGGAATTCCGAATCTTGTCGGCAAAATCGGCATAGGAATGATTAGCTATGTACCAAATGTCTGTACCTGAATGTTTATGCTTAACCCAGTGTAAGAACCAATGACAAATGTGTATTTCTTGTGACTGGCTTCACACGTCGCCTACAAGAAAGACAGTATCTCTAAGTATTTGCCGGCAAGAGGTGCTACCATGCAGATCCTCAAATGACATGAGAAATTAGTGCTACTGTTCCAGCTGGGTAATTGCTGGGTGGCATCCAACCCAATCATCTCACTCAATTTGTTTGCACCTCAGACCAGACTGTGTCAATCGGGGGGCACCGGAAATAGGGGGGACATGGGTACATTGTACCGCCTTTAATTTCATTTATTCATTAAATCAAAAAGACAGAAGACTCACCGGTGCATCTTATCTCACATAACATATACGTTTGTTTCACCCACACACCTCTTAGTCACTGCTCAACATACAATAGTTTCCATCTCTTCTTATCAGCACTAAATACATCGGTCATAAACAACCACACAAACACCTTTCCCACAATTATACCCCTTAAGGGACCCTCTTACTGCAGGCTTTTTGTCCTTGTCGAAGCATGGGAGTGGGAAAACGATAAGGGCGAGTCAGTAACAGTATCGCCTCTACATGCGGAGACCACGATTAGAACGTAATGTTTTCATAATTTGAGTTTTTCTGTGGCACTTTGAATGGTGATTTTACTGCCGAAGAGTGTGTAGCAAAGTCCAGTGATAGATTCTTATGAGGGAAATAGGTTTATAGCTGTGCATAAAGGCGAGTTCTTTATAGAGCATTAACGTGCAAAATCATTACATGTTACTAAATTTTGGTATAATATTACGCCTTTAGAGACCTCTCGCACAGAGATTTTCGGTTAGTAAAATTATTTTCAAACAAAAACGTGAGTATTTTAGAAATTTGATTATTATAGAGGTCTAGATACTGTATTATCATATTAAAAATTATAAAAACTACGATTTTCCATTTTTTTCTATTTTGTGGTTTCAATCCCTTATTTTTTGAAAAACAGTTTTTAATTTTTTGCTCGAAAGTAAAGCATACTACCGTGTAGTGTTACATAAATAAACATCTGCTGATAAAATATTTACTTGGCAAAAAAATCTCATTGAATTTTTACGAGTATTTCAAATTTTATTGACCACTGAGTATTCCAGTCATCCGCTTGACATATTACTTTACCTTGCCTCTTAATTGGCTAATGTAGGCTCATTTAGTATGATATCGTAGTAGTTTAAATTGAGTTTTCCGAAAATGAAGCAATATTTTTTACATTTCTTTAAACCGCTGGATAAATATTCAATAATGTGTACAGTGGAGAGTAAATTATTAAAAAATAAGTTAAGCCGAAGCTAATTCGTATTTGATTTTTTACAAGTGTTTTGTATTCAGATGATTGCAATTTCCTGAAAATGAAACTTTTGTGCAGTTTTTCTGTGCATTAATATGTTCAAATAATAATTTGTGTTTAATGCAACTGAATAGACTATAATAAATCAAACTGTTGCTTATTATGTTGTTTGCAATTCAATTATATAATGAAACTTTCTGCTGCAAATATGGAACATATTATTATAAAGAATAAAAATTCGGAAAATAAATATTGTTAAGTTTATAAATGCAAGCACCCCTTTTTTTTTCTCCCAGTTTCTATGTTTGCCACTGTATTCAGAAGTATTAGTTTTGCAGTTTTCAGAAAGTGTAACTTTTTATGCATTTTTCTGCAGTAGGGTGTTAGAATGTGTATTCTATGAAAATTAATAGATTACAATACATCAAGTGACGTGTGCTGCGGACACCCGTTCTGCCGCCTCCAACGTCTGGGCTACTGCGGCCGGGTCCCAGGCACGTGACCGCCCTCCCCACTTGCAGAAACCACCTAAACTCCAGTCTTCGTTACGCGGCAGGTAAACTCCTGTTCCCGTAGGCTGTGATGATGGACTACCAGCCTCAATTGAGCAGTTTCTGGCTACCTTTTCCGAAGCAGGGCCCACTAACAAATTAGTAATATTTGCAACAATAACTAGAGCTGCTAGAGACTGTGTGAGAATGTTTGCAGCGTCGGGGCGCTACGCGCCAAGACGTAGTACAGACGGCAAGTGACGGCGTCTGGTTTGAATCCCGGGTGACTTGTGCAAAACTAATGACAGACACTTATGCAGTGATTTTACAATAAACATTTTCCGTCATGTGTATTATAGAAATTTCTATATATATTTTCCATGAATGCACAATGTTAACGACTAGGGCAGTAGGACACTGTGGAAAGCCCGCCAAGAACAAGTTTTAATTGTCCTTTTTATATTTTCTTTTTGCTAGTGATTTTGCTTGAACGTTTACATTTTAAATATTACGTAATTTATTCTGATGTCTTTTACAGAAGTTTAATTGTTGCTTTCATTTCATGACGTATTTCTGAAAGTGCCGTAAAAAGACTTTGGACTTACAGATATGGGCGTAAATATTATTAATGTATTTCTACTAATTTTTCAATATTTTTCAGTGTGTAATTTTTGTTTGAAATAGCATGTGGAAGCATTACACAAAGTTTGGCGGGAATACACGCCGCTGCATTCCTCGCCAAACGCCATGTTAGTCAGTTTTGGTTGGTCACCGAGGAAGTAAGTCGTATGTGTCGTGCGGTCACATCTCCCTGAGGCCGCTCAGTCTGTTTGACCTAACCATTTAGAGTGCAATAGTTTTAAAGTATCTGCAATTTTTTCATGTGTTTTCGGCCTCAGGGATTGACACTTGCGGGGTTAGTCACTTGGATGCCCCATTGTACATTTCGCACTTGTAATGTTCATTGTTGGCCTTGTGCCATTTTAGCCGCTTACGTCGTCCTAACCTAGACATGGTACGTGGTGACCCGCTCGAGGGTGTTTCCGTGAGTAAACCGGACATTCAGTTCAACATATTTCGCGAGTTCTTATTTTGCAATAATGGGATCACCTCTCAGCATCATTAAGAGTGTTCCACAGTGTGCAACAATCAACCGTCTGTGTGCTGGGACGACACGCAGCACAGGTCCCAGAGTCCAGATTGACTACTGAAGGGCAGGTGAGCCAGGTTTAGAGGCCATCTGGTCGTCGACCTACACCGAAACAGGTACTGGCATAGTCGGGCACATTCCCTGTATTCCTGAATCAACCCTGGCCTATCCACCACCCTCGTTACAAACAGTTGTTTACATCTTGTTTATTAACAAAGAAAATCACGAAACTTGTTACTGAAATATGGAAAATAATTTAAAGTATACCCCCCTTTTTTTCCCAACTTATTGATCCGCCACTGAAAATGGGGTAGGTCAGACTCATTGGATTAGCTTTGGCCAACGTCCACAAAGAAATGTTGAGAAATGTCATAGATAAGTCCTCTAAAATGAAGCAAAGACAAACAAATTGACGCCGTGTCCGGTGAGGTAGGAACGGAGCTGCGTTGGAATGCTCTGGGCGCCACCCGGTTAAGCGTGTAGCCGGGAACACGAGGCTCGATGGGTCGTGGTCTGTTCGTGCCGGCGTGCCCCTCTCTCACCTGGCGAGTCGAAACAGCTGCGGATCGGAAAACTCAGGGAGGATCTGGAGAAAACTACACCTTACATGGACACTTATGGGATGGTCCACACCCCCATACCCTAGGGCTTTAAGCGAGCCAGTTCCAAATGACGAAACAAAGTAAAACACTGGGCCGGATAGTTGCACACGCACGTTACGTTTCTCGGTGGACGAATCAGAGTCCCGAAGCGCACCACGTCTCTCTCGTTCTGTCCGTCGCGGCCGCTGCTTCCAGACTGCCTTCTTCATGCACTGGTCGAGGGAGGGGGCAGCAAAGCCATGTGTCCTGCACTGGCAGATGGCCGGGATGGCAGGTGTCACACGTTGGTGTCAAGTTCACACATGCCCTGCCACCGGCACTGATCTGCCACACACACTCAAGTATCGCACGTCTGCCATTACCAACCAGCGCACACCTGCCACTGACACACTCTGCGAACACCTGCCGTGACCAGGTGCAACTCCACCTGGCCTATGGCCCGGCTAGCTCAGTCGGTAGAGCGTGAGACTCTTAATCTCAGGGTTGTGGGTTCGAGCCCCACGTTGGGCGCCATTTTTTTATTTTTTTTTGTTAATTTTTTTTCTTGTTGGGGTGAGAACAATGAACAATTGCAGTAATACATCTAATTACAAAAATGTAACAAAAAATCCTTAAAAGTGATTTATTGTGGCGATAGCTTTACCTGTAATGATTTTTTTGTAATTTGTATGTATAAAATTTTTAAAATTCCAAATTTTTATGAAATATGGCTTGGTACTCATATAATTAGACTACGTACGTGTTTCAAGAACCAACGTAAATATAAATGTTTGGTAGACCCAAAAGCTTTAAAAGTTAAATATTTTTTGTTAATACAATTCACTTTTTAATACATAGATAATTTAAAAATATAATAATATCTTACGTATGTAATTCAATTTTTTTTGTCTGGAAACTCCTTAAAAAGCACTGTTTTGCATCTCTAAAATCAAAATTTTCCTGGGTGAGGACTTCTGGACCCCAAAGTTTTGGCTTGGGGATGTATGCAAACACACTTTTTAAGGCACAGTCTCCCCTCCTTTTTCTTATAATAGCTTTGAACCGCTATGTTTGCACCCCCCTGAACCAAAATAATTCCGGCTCCCCTGATGTCAATTGTATTTTATTAATTCACTTAGTATACTTACAACAAGTGTGAATATTTCAATAATGAAACAAAGTTTTCCAAAGTCAGTATACTGTATAAGCCTTTCACCAATCAGCAACGTTAGATTTTCATAAGTTAACTAAGTCATTTCCTAATTACCAAAACTCCACTCAATGTTCATTTATTTTTACACTGGAAATAACTCATTTAGCCTCATACGAATACCAGCACGAGTGGGTGAAAATTGACCCTTGCCAAACCAATAACAAATACAAGAGAGACCAATACCGGACAGGTCTATGCTACTAAAGAGAAGTGTGTTAAATTTACCAGTGGAAGTAGAAATGATTGAATAAATAAATGCTACAGTATTACTTTTCAATAAACATAAATGCTACATTGTGTGTAATTTTGGCATGCTTCTGTTTTACACAGTAATTTGTTTTCAGTTGTAGCAATAAAAATTGCTGCTTCGTGGGGAAAAAAATGTTTCTCCGTTGTTAGGTTGGCGGCATGAATCTTAAATTAAAAAATCAAGTTTGTTGATAACAGTTGGCTTGATCAATCTTGACTTGTCTGAGGAAGAGGATGGATTGGTGTAGTACTGTTCAGCGTACAAGAACATCAAAATGGATGAAACTGTACACTGAACGGGAGCAGTTTGGAACAATGAAACCCCGGTAAATGCACTGTATCAAGGTTCTTCCTAATAGGATGGATAAATTAAGTGTGTGCAGCTGAGTAACTTATATTAGTCACTTTAATCCTTCTCGATATGACTAACACCCATTGAAGAACTGTAACTATGGCTGTACAGGAGCCCTCACAAACAGCAAAGTCAGATCGTTTCAAGCTTAAATCAAGCTTGCCACAACAAATGATTAAGCTTGAATAAAGCTTGCCATGACAAGTTTGTAAGTGGGAATCAAGCTTGAATCAAGCTAATTAGTCTCCACTCAGCAAGCTATTCAAGCTTGCCCTGAAAAGCTTGATTCAAACTTCCCACTGCGAGTTAAGAAGTATTTTGTGCATTCAAATGTACTGCCTTTAAGAATTATAAATAATTTTACATCCCACCTTTCTCCACGAGCACCTCTCAACTAGTAAACAAACAAAAGACTAAATGTTTGGCTTGCCAAGGCAAGCAAGTTTGTGAGCCTCCGGCAAGCTTGCCAAAAGCTTGAATCCAGCTGTTCAATTTAAGCTTAATGAACAAGCCAAATTCAAGTCAAACGGCAAGCTTGTCACAAGCAAACATGCTATGAACTACGGCCACTCAAAATGGCGTGAAGTGAAGTTGGCTTGATGTGGAACATGTGTTCTTGCGAAATTCCACAAACATTGGTGTACCGAACATCACATTGTGGGAAAGACTGAAGTCCCATTCTTCCTGTGAGATCTTCAGAGCTCTTTACATAACTAGTAGGGTCAGAGTTATTTTAGAAGAAGATTATAATTTTATGGAGGTAGGTAAGCCATCCATAGCTCCCCTGCAGATACACATACGTGCACAAAGCTGTGCGGTATTGGTTTATAAGGTATTTGTTAAGAATACGACTAGTGGTACGATTGACGAAGATTTGAATATGGCGCCACGAGATATATTTTTTTTGTGGTCAATAGTGGCCTGATATTCAATGAATGGCCAGGTTTGGCGCACATGCTCTCGGTTATGCAAAATTACGACTACTCAGCAGAGTAACGCTTTGACTTTATTAACTTTATTTACATCATTCTGGAGACTCCGTATTGAACTAGTTTATGGAATGGACCTTCGAAACATTGGTAACAATTCTTTAAGCTTAATTATGTTCTTGCAAACTGTATAACGAAACCGTTTTACCAAATATTCTTAAAATTTGCCTTAACGAATGAACTTTTTAGATTACAAAAGAAAGCTATTCGTATTTTATGTACCGTAAACCGGGGTTACTTTGCACCAAATTTCCTGTTTTTCCATCATAATAATTCATAAGTTGTTCAGCAAAGTCGGAAAAAAATTTGTAATAGTTACGTTGCGTTCTTTAGTCCTTAATGAAGCGATCCATATAATAATTATCATAAAATGAATTACCTGATAAGCCCAACAGATTTAAATAATTTGGTGCAAAG
>PNEQ01018039.1:0-29010 GCA_003012365.1 Medauroidea extradentata | reverse complement strand
TAGAGGTTGTCGCCGGAGTCCCTCTATATACGCGGCGTACTACAATCGCCCGCGGTGGCTCCGCGACACGCGTCCACACTTCGTGGAGGTCGCCGTCGAAGCCCCTCTAACTTTCCCTTTACGCCTACGTGGCAAACTCTCCTAGGACCGCCCCCATTTTAAATTTCAGCCAATCGCTTCTCTCGTGGGTGACGATGACAACAAATCCTGACATTCCTCCGTATCATTTTATTGTATCATTTTAAAATTCACACACCTTAACATTAATATCCCTTTGATCTTATTTACAAATTTTTTTAAAATTCAGAAGAATGATTCTAAAGTTAATATTAAATTGCACAGCTGTTATGTGCCAGTTACGTGTCTTTAATTGTAAACAAATTCTATTAGTTGTCTAAACCCCGAATTTAAGTTGAAGTCTAAATTGTTTTTTAAAGTGCGGGTAAAATATATGTCATGATAACTGGTTTCTTCGCACGTCAGCTTGTCCAGTGTGGAATTAAAAAATGTTCTGGTATGGATGTGTTGGAAGTAAATTTTTCAATGATGTATCGGACGGTATTCTAAAAATATCGATTTAAAGGTGCTCAAGGACGACGCGTAATTGTATGCAGATGACTTCTTGGGATGGGTTTAATGTGTTAGAGGGGGCAAGGACGCAGGCCGACTGTTTAAATGAACCGGTTTTCGACTCAAAGCTAAGACATAAGAGACGTGTGAAGCCTCATAGCAAATGCTGTCACTTCCTGAATGAGATAATAGCCTATCACTCCCTCCCTTGCCCTTTCTTCGTGAGTGCTTGCGGACATTAATATTCTCTTCTTCTCTCCAACCTGTTCACTTCACCACCACCAGTGATCATAACCATACATCAACACGACCGGTGCGAAGTTAGCAGCCACACATTTCATAATGTCAGATTTTATCATGAGAACCATTATATCAACACTAGATAAGGCATTAACAATCATAAAATTCGTTTGATCAACTTCAGAACTTGGGATAACTGATTAATTTATGCGAGGGTGACGTTAGCCCCACACTTTTCGTATTGTAAAATTTTACGAATGTATTTGTTGGAAAATAGTTAAACCCAATACACACGGTTATCTTTTTTTTGAACATGAATGTGAACACTTTGTTCAAGGCGACTTGCATCGTGTGAATGGCCGACTTGTATGCAAGTAGCGTGCATGCAAGATCTTGTATTCTAGCTAGAATCATTTGGAGGCGGTTTTAATTTTCATGCACCTTCCCGTGCAAGTCGTTTGTTTATATTTTCATGTGGCTCGTTTACGTACGTTAATATACAGTATTCTAAATTGTATTTATATGAGAGTTAAAGTAAAACACAAATTGAAGCCTCGTATAGGCACAAAACTTTATTTTTCAGTTTATATCCTGTATATAACTGATCTCTCTTATAATTTAAAATGACAAATTCCGTATCCTTATTTTTTATAGTAAGAAAAAATACTAAATTAAAAGAGTAATATAAGAAACAAAAAAGGCCTCGTTTTTCTAACCCTATTTGGCATTGAGGTACATTGAAGCTAGTACGCCAGTAGTACTACCGTGTGTACGGCACGTTCATGAAGTATGTATACAAGGGAGTGTAAACTTTCTTGTTGACATTTTCGTGATCACCTTGGTGTACAAGAAAGAAGCTCGTGTGTATTGGGCTTTATATCAGACTTGAATTATAATACATTTAGTTTGGTCAACATAAGAAAAACCTTTTATAAACCTCCTCCCTTCTCACTTTAATTATTGCAAAACCCTAAAATAGTAAACATTAAATGAGATTTCATCAATCGTAGAATTTGATCACCGTTAGAAACTGGTAAAAAGGAATTTTTTTTTTTTGAGAATGATAATTTAACCCTTACATTTGTATTGTATAATTTTGTTCAATTATTAAATTAGTTATAATATTAGAAATTGTTCGAATTAATTTTTGAAAACTTCAACGTTAGTTTCCCCCAGTTCCTCTTTTCCTAATGAAATACTTTATGACGGCAAATGTTACGTCATCGGTATACCAGGTTCGATAAATTATAAAATTTGTTTGATCAACAATATAAATTACTCAAGTTAAATAATATTTATTATATATAATGTCAGTTCACCTCTTTTGTCACCGTAAACTTTCGTATGACATGATGTTATGAAGGCGATGTTGATTGTGAATGTGGGAGGGTTTTACGGTTATTTAATATTTGTATGTAGGGAGCACGTCGTTTTGTCTAAAATCGGTTTGCCTAGATGTGATTTTCTACCATCGTTAGCCTAAAGTCGTTTTGTCTAAAGTAATTTAGCCTAAATTCGTTTTTCCTAAAGGTATTTTTCCTTAGCTGAAAACAATACAACTTTAAGCAAAACGACGTGTTCTCGATACATGAAGAGACGAGAGAGATGAAGCGGGAGCACATATATGCCTAAGCCAGGAATCTAACCCAGGATCTCTCGCACGGTAAATTGGCGCCTAGCCGACTATGCTATGAAGGCTGGTTTTTATGGCGACAGTCGTTAGAATTCAATTGCTCAGACTTGAAAAATATTTACACTCGTTTGACGGAGCTAGGTGGCGCAACAGTAACACACTGGACTCGCAATCTGTAAGACCCGGGTTGGATCCAAGCCTTCGGTCCATCCTGATTTAGGTTTTACATGGTTCCCGAATTCACTCTATACCGAGCGAATGTTGGGATGATTCCTTAACAAAGACAATGACCGACTCCTCTGTCAGTTCCTATAAATGTAGTGAGTTATGTGTCACCGTCTCTAATGACCTCGCTGTCAACGAGACATTCGTTTGTTCAACATTACAAAGGCGGAATAAAATAATTGGTGTTTTTGAAGAAAAAAAATATATAAGCTGCCCTTCTCTCGTAGTTCTTGTATTATACAATTTAATGACAGTAATTTTAGGTCATCCTGACGATAAATATGATTAGTTTTAATTTGGGATTGGACATATTTATTGATTTTTTGTTGTTTTATTAATTTGTTTGTTATATAGCTTACTGTTTCAAAACATATGGCCTAAAATTTAAGTACCATAATACGGAGTAAATAGAAATACGATGGGATGAATAGAATCAAAAATTTTAACCAATATCTCGATTACAACTTTCCTTTTTAAAGGTTACATTCATATACATCTACTAGGAAACTCTACTACCTTGCCTACGAAAAAAAAATTTCTAAAGCAGTTTATGGTAATTAGTTGACACTTATGACTGTCAAATATAATTATTTCGCGATGGCGATCATATGGGCGTGTCACAGTTTCTTAGCAAACTCACAAATAGTGGCCAGATTGTTCAGGTCATACTGCTTATTATGATATGATGATGTTAATCTTGCAGGTTTAAATTTGAAAGTTATCGGTGTTTAAGAGAGCATTTTTTGTACCTATTTGTGTATAGTTTTGGTTTTAGAGGTATTACAACCAAAGTACTAATGGATTTTTGCATATTTGTTTTTATAGGAAGAGTGGTACTACTGATCCGTGTATTGTTAATTATGTTAGTGATATTGATGTAAGTGATATTATATGTTGGAAGTCATTTGCATTGTGTAAACATGTTGGTGTCAAGACTGTTGTTATCCAGACAGTGCAAGTTCCTGTGTTATATAATGGTCGTAAAATTAAATTAGAAATTGGTGATCGTTATATGTATGTTATGTAAATTGATTGGTGCAACAGGTGATGTGAAAGTTTTGAGGCATATTGAGTATGTTTACAAAGCATAGTGTTTGCGTTTGATTATTAGAAAAAAATTGTGAGTGATAATATTTATGAATTGTTATTTCTTTCGGTAGGGTAGTAGGGTATTTGTGTCATATGTTAATAAAAAGACCCCGCCATACTTTGTAGTTGAAAATTGTACTAGTCTTTACCTAGTTCCCAATTAGCTGTACCACTTACTCTGAAGATGATAAACTCTTAATCTCAAATGCAGTATGAAAAGTATTAAATTGTATATTCTGATACATAGGTGTATGGTGGAGGGTAAATCATGACGTCATAGATTCAATCTGCTATAATAAGCCACCATAATAGATAAATCTGTCACCATCTTGGCTGAATCCAGCACCAACTTCGACGATGTCACAGCACCTGTCTTCGATGACATCATGCTGGCATTAAGGCCGGCAGCTTGGATGACACCAACATTTTGTCTTCATCAAAATTTCTGTGGATTTCTAAATTTTCGAAATTCTTAAAAAGTACTACGTTTTGTAAAATACCAAACTTCGAAAAAATCGAAGAATTACGCAAAATCAAAATTTTAATAAAATTAATCATTTGAAAAGAATACCAAATTTCTAGAGAATTTAAAATTAAAAGTAACACAATTTTCGGGAGGAAAAACATTCCAACACTTCAATAGAAAAAATTAAAATAATTAAAAACATAATATTTGAGACTTCACAAAATACTAAAATTTTAAATAAATTAAATTTTGTGAATAAACTCAAAATTTCGAAAAAGTTCAAACATTTGAAAAATTGGAAATTTAAGAAAAAAAAACAATAGAATAAAACTAAAATTTCTGAAAAATCAAAGTTTTGAAAAATTTCTAAATTAAAAATAAAAATTATAAACTTTCTAAATAATTCCAAATTGCTAAAAAAATAAGTGAAAATTAAAAAAAATAAAAGGGTAAAAGAAATATTTTGACAAAATATCTAAAAATGAGAATAAAATAACAACAATTGCCCTTTGATATCGAAATCCATCTAGTGTTCATCCACTATATTGTTTACATACAATTTTTTGACAGTCATTCATTTACATTACCTCGGAGCTGTAATATTGGTACTGACACCTTGCAGTCGTAGGTGACTGAGTCTTGCTCGTGTGTACTCGGTCGTCTTTGGTTTCGTTTTTAGTTATTCCTGTAACACCGTAAAATTATATTTTTTCTATGAGCAAGTTATGATTTGCACAGTCAAAAGCTTTAGTGAGGTCATAGAAAATTCCAATTGAAAACTGATTTTTATCTAATGAAATTAGAATACTGTTTCTGAGTTTGAAAATTGCATAATTTATTAATATGTTTTTTAATGCCATACTAAACATTCGATAAAAGGTCGTACTTTTTAAAATGTTTTACCAATCTAATAAAAATTAATTTTTTAATGACTTTTGAAAAAGAAGTGAGCAAAGATTGGTCTGTAATTGACTGCACTGCCACGGTCGTACATTTATTTCAAACAATTGCAAATAATTTGAATATTTTTATACCAAAGACATTGAATAAATTTTAGACTGTTTACAGTCATACGATACACAAATTTGCCGAGCGTTTTTAAAAGTAATGTACCGTTTGCTAGCAAAAAATATTTTGCTTCATTTTGGCTTATTTTGACCCCAAAATAAGTAATATTTTAAGAGCTAAACTCTACAAATCCGTTTCGTGTATTCCAACAAAAACTGCAGATACAAACGATGATATATGAGACTTAAAAATTGTAAAAGTGAATTTTTGATATATGTATTAATTTGCTGAAAAAAATAAAAATCACTGCGAAACTAATGAGCGAGGCCCTAATTAGTGGTGTGACCATAGCCCACTTGAGCATATCAGGAAACACACTTGCTTCAAAGATACCATTGAAGATGTAGCTTAGTGGGGAACTAAATTCAAAAGCACATTGCCTTAACAATTTACAACTTATAACATAATATCCAATGGACAAGTTTGGTTGTAAAGAATGTATCGTTCTCTCGTACTTATTTTGGGGTTGTATAAGTGAGTGAGTTTAAAGTAGGATATTCTGTACCCTGAATACGAGGAACAGGTGGTGTATATTATTTTGTGGTTTTGCTTAGTATTTGATCAACCGCATTTAATTAGAATGAATTCAATGTATCTGCAACAATTTTGCTGTCTACGGATGCAAAATCATTAACTGTAAGTTTTACATTACTTGTTTTTTTTTTAATAATGTTCCATATGTTTTTTATTCTATTTCCTGAGTTTTTAATCAGGTTATTTAAGTAACTCTTTTTTGCACATTTTATAACATTACTTAGGGTTTTGCAATATCTCTTAAACTTATGTATGAAATTAGGATAACTGCTAACTCGGGTTTATTTGCAACGTTTTCTTTAGTTTTCACAAGAAATCTTTGCTCCTTTGGTGAGTCATGGACTTTTTTTATTTTATGTTTTGGTGAATTAGTCTTGATGCAATTATTATTTTTTTAATTAAGACGACTTTGTTTAAGAAAAAGTTATTATTTTCATTTGTTTCATTATGCGCATGTATTGATGACCACTGTTCTCTGCGTAGATAGAACAATTAAAGTGCAAACCATGTCTGGTGTGATCGGCTCTGGTTACTTACTATAGTTCAATGACAACAATGTGGCTTAACCTGCCTGACGCCTCACAGCCTCCCAGAGAAGCGTTAACTGCCTGCACCTTCCTCTTAAGGTTTTTATCTAGGTTGCGTTGGTGTATGTGGAACACAAAACCGATGTAGTGTTAAGGGTGACTTCGGCCGGCGTATGTGATGCGTTATCGCCTCTACACGCAAACCCAGCAACTCGCACAGGGAGCTATACTATTATTGATTTTCCAATGCGACTTTAAGTGGAGACCGTACTATTTTATATGCAGTACTAATGGTTTAAATTTCCGCGCTTATTTCTATTATTTTGTTTTTCGAATCCGCTTGGAATTTTCCTAGATACAGCAGCTTAAAAAAGCTGTTTTTAGCCATTTTGAGAGTCTTGAAAATCGTTTTTACAATAAGCGATCCTAATTTTTAAACAGATGTTGACATTGGTTTTTGCAGGCTTTCGCGGCCGTTGTCTAGATGACTCTCTTGGCTTCCGGTCTGGTACCGCGTCTTCATGGTTTCAGGAACCGACATACAAGCATTGTTTGAAATGTGTTATCTTTTCATAGATGTACAAACTTTATGCGCGTTGAAACGTTTCTTCCAAATATGGTTACTTGTAACTCACTGTAATGTGTTTCAAGCACAGGTAGATAGGAACCTTAAGGATATGTTTGTCATGTCGTTGTGGTGTCTCACAAATCAGCACACTGTTGTGACTGGTGGACCTGCCGATGTTGCTCTTGTCCTTACCACGACAAACGAGTCACTCTAACGTAGTTTATAATGACGTCATCTTCGTAACTTCTGTTGTAAACAGTTTAAATTGAAATACACAAGAACCACATACTCTAAAGTATCAACTCAAAATATACAAATGTCACATGTGTATGCTTTATTTATGAATGCCTATATTTTCATATGTTACTAAGGCAAAATTTTTTTTATTAAGTTTTGTAATTACCTTCATTTCAGTGTTGTCACAAAGGCAAACATTACATTGAGGGAATGACCTTTAGAGGATTTTCTTTGTAAAAAATGCACAATGTGAATGATTTAGGTTACTTCCGAATTCAAGGTAGAGACTCAATGTAAATTACTTTCAAAAATGTTTTCAGTGACACTACTTCCTTTGTATACAGAACTGCTAAATAATAACCAAATTTTGTGATGGAATTCTTACAGACATCTTTCAGGACATATATAAACAGTTACCTAATTGTTAGGCTAGGTGTCACTACCTTCGAGGATGATAGCTAACAATGGAAAGAGAAATTTCTGCCGCTGTAAACAGAAATCTTGGAATATTTTTTAAAGAGAAAATTTTATCCACTGCCAACTGCCATCGCCGAGAGCGCGTTGTCGCAAAGTTTTTGGGTACTCGCAAAATATAGCGACACTCGCGAACGAAATCGCTATCTAAACCACAATGCATCGCAAAGTTGCGTGCAATTGCGAGCTAGAAACGTGAGGTTAAAATAAACCCGCTGATATTCTTAAGGGCATGGTTCGAGTTTCTCATCTTTCTAGAGAATTATTTTTGTGAACCCAGACAAGAGCTGATATCAAAAACTGCTCCGTAACTTTGCTTGTAATGATGAGACAAACGATGCACGTATTTTAGCTAATTAATGGAAGATTCCTCAATGAACTAATTAGCCATCATCGTGGTGTATTTTAGCTAAAAAAAACAGAGTACGTAATTAAAAGCAGTTGTAACAAAGTAACAAAGCGACTTACGATATCAGCTCCCGTTTCTGTTTTAAAAAATAACTAGCGTCAAACATGTAGCAACTCAGGACCAAGCTCTTAATCTCTGGCGAGTGATTAGATTGGGATAGACGTTGGGAATACCTCCCTGACGTTAGGTATGAGCAATATGCCGAGCGTGGAGAGTTTTGAAGCCATTGTCGGCCGTACGCTCGCGAATTTTGAGTCATACATAATCTACTGAGTGGCAATTCTCTCCTAACTGGCTGGCACCCAATCGGGATATTTGCATCTCGGTGGTGCAATGCCGCGGAACATTATGTTGTTACGAGCCGCCATAACAATTATGTTACATTAACATCTCTCCGCGTTCTGCACGCCCGTCAAATATTAATCTGTATGTATTCTACACTAAATTTTATGAACAATTTTTTAGCTTGATATTTTCCTTACCTTATTATATATATTTTTTATGTTCTCTTACATTTTCTTTTCAATTTATGAAGATAAATACTGATATTGCTCATATTTCGGTGCTGAACAATCTCACAGGACTCGTCAACCTAACGCACAGCCAGTATTGCTAACTCATGGAT
The DNA here is from genome assembly GCA_003012365.1 of Medauroidea extradentata. Taxonomy (NCBI): domain Eukaryota; kingdom Metazoa; phylum Arthropoda; class Insecta; order Phasmatodea; family Phasmatidae; genus Medauroidea; species Medauroidea extradentata. The sequence continues at coordinate 20,345 of PNEQ01018039.1, read as the reverse complement.
TCAGTAACTTAGCATTGGATAATGTACGAAAGAAACTATGAAATTGCTTATAAATCTGCCCCTGCATTATCGCCTACCGTCCCTGACAAGTACACTAGTAAGGTAAACGCCAGTTGGGATGCAGGTCTGGCACGCACGAGCAGATGCGTCGTTGTCATCATGCTTTCCTTCTTAAGCCAGTACCCTTTCCCCCTGCCAAGTACTAAGTCATATTCTAAACACACGCTTGCTGCACTTAGATGTCAACTAGCGCGTATAAAACATTTCATACCGATCTGCGCCTGAATAAAATGTTTCCGTTGTGGTTGTGGGTCGATTACACCCGTTCACTACTTAACATACCCTAGGAATACCTAACAAGCCCGAATAGATACGAAGTGTCCCCAGAACCAATACCATCCTATACCACCTCAATGCAGACGAAGCAACGACTCGGGCCGGGTAGTTCCACGGTCGGACAATGCACTGAATAGGTCATCGCAAATAGTTCTTCTAAGCATGCTACATCCACATCGCCTAAAGTGAGGAGAGACAAGGGTACTCTTATTATGTAGTGATTCATTGCTGACCTCGTAGAACCTATCAACAAACCGAATATTTAAACCTATAGGAATTAAAACCCCCTCGCCATCCCTCAGCAAAATCACGGGTTGTGTACCACAGGCCAGCCTTTTCTACCCCTTCGCACGTCCAGGACTGTGACTGCACTGTAAAAGAATTTCTTAACATTTTTAGGAAGTAATTAACTTAAACTCAGTACGATAAATTTATCATACTTTCGACTTGTGAATATGCAAAGTTTTATGTTTGTTACAATACCCGTCTGATAACTTCAGTAAACATTTGCTGTTTTATAAAAGGTGTAGGAGTGCTGTCATGGATGTCTGGGAAACTATTCTACCATACCTACACTCATAGCGCTAATATACGCACGTGTGGCACATTAACCAACTATTTATACAGTTGTCCATAGCGACCTTGCACAGGCCAAAACGATCCTTCTTTTGACTCAAATGCCAAACAAGTGGTCGGCTACTTGAATTTCCATTTTCGCTCATACGAAGACAACCAGCCTCTAAGCCCCATTATGTATACATATTTATTTTTTGCCTACTTAAAAACACAGTTACTCTATCTGTGTTAGGTATCCAATAAAATTTAAATTTCAGGCTTATTTAGTCACAAACATTTTATTACACCCATACATACAACTTTTTAAATATTTTTTATACTCGTTGGCTATTATTATTTACGTTAGGTCTAGATTAGAAATTGCGTTTTTATGCAGTATAGTCCTATTTTTAATTTTCAACTGAATTATGATTTATGGTGATAATTAAAAGTACAATTAAGTTTTATTTAAGTCCTTTTAATGGGCTTGTTAATTAATAACGTGTTTAAACATTGTATAGGAATAAAGGTACAGTATTTATTTTGCACAATTTTATTAACACTAAGGCTGTATGTTTAGTACCTAAATATTTTGTAACACATTCTGCAGTATGAAAGTGTAGAAGCACTGATTTTTTAAACATTTCTCTTTACGGATCATTGTCTTACTACAAAATACTTTACAAGTAATTTTATAAATATATGCAGCAGTTTTGTAAATTCCCTAAATAGTAAATGAAAACATACAAATTATCACCTAAAAAAAGTAATAATTTTACAATTATTTTCATTTTGAACTGTGTAAACACATCAAGTATGCAGGTCTTGATATTCATGTAAGTCTGTGAAATGCCAGTACAATGTCTTCTTCAGACGAATTTGAAAGCGAGCCTGGTTTGTAGTGCAGAGGTGGTTTGGGAGTTTCTGCACACGTGCTAACTTGGTACGAGGTCACAATATGAATCAGTGCTGTCTTCACCTGCATCTGGCCGAACCGCATTCCTGTGGACAGAGTACTTTTATATGTTTAACAGGGTATGGCAATGATGCAGTATGGGTGGGATAACTTAACCCCTGTTCTGACGCAATTGACACGAACCATTCGTTTGGTTTTAGTGTTCCTTTATACAGGCTTGTTACTATTGAACACAAAGTAAACATCTATCAGAGAGTAAAACTGTCCTACGAATTAGTGACTGGTTCATTTATACTCAAATACAATCGCCATGAGAGCAGCGTATCTTGCTACAACCATCCTGTAGTCCACCTCAGTGTAACATGTAGAATACGTACTCTACAGGCACAGATAACTCGAGTATGGTAATCCATACTCAAATTTATTGCGTAAAAAGAATATGAAAGCACCTTGTACGAAAATTGTTAATATGTTATTCCTCTTTATATAACATCTGAAACAGTATAAGGTTCTTTAAATTGGACAATATTGCTTTATTTTATACTAATCTTAATAAGCAAAATTAAAAGTTTAAGAAAAATTGTTGAATAATTTCAAACGATGCGTGGACTAAGTACACAATTATTTAGTTTTACATTTTATAATTCTCATTAATCATTATAAAGCATTCTCACAAACAGGTTTGTAATAATTTCAGGTGAATATGTAAGCAACAGAATGTAATTAACGCTACAAATGGCTGTAGTATTATAGAGAATGTAGCAGAACTGAATACGTACATTTCAAATATTTCACCATATTACATATTTATTGAATGTTACTGGTTTAAAATTAACAAATTCCAAACACAATTTTGTGGAAGGAGAAAAGAAAACGAAATAAACCAAGATTGTTGTGTACATTTTCGGTGTGCATATATATATATATATATATATATATATATATATATATATATATATATATATATATATATATATATATATATATATATATATATATATATATATATAGGTATATTTAAACCTTTCGTTTCCATTATAAACTTTTGCCTTTGCTTTATGCGAGCACATTGACGACACCCGAATAATGATACAATTATTTATACTAGTAAGGTATAGACAAAATTTCAAAACAAGTAGGTGTATTTCAACGATTTTCTTCGTCTTATTATAGTGCGACATATAAATTAGAAAAAAATTAACGATACGAAAAATTAAATAACGGATTAATTTAAAGCAACTTTGTTTCACAATGTGAAATTTCGTGGGGAAACATCAACTGTACTATCGACTGTATCCGTGTTTTTTACAAAAACCCAGTTCACCACTAGTTTGGTCGTCAAGCTACGACAAGGCCTCAGCTTGCTTTATTACAGCATATTATTGTGACCAGGGTGGATTAACAGGCTCCAATGTACGGAAAGTGGACAGATCTGCTGAATGAAAGAATGTGTGTGTAAATATATATATACACTCACACGCTTACATACATACACTGTATGTGAGACAACAAGATCTATTGCAAAATATTGGCTGTCAGTTATGGGGCGAATACTATTACATGAAACTTCATGGAATAGTAATATCTTTTGTAAATATTAAAAGATTGTAAAACATACTCAGTTTTCTTTGTTTATCAACATATCATACTTGTTTTGTAACTACCTCTGATCAAGACATCCAGAAATTTTTGTTTTGCAAAATACGTGTCAGTAGACAAAATCAGTACTACGAAAACCTACCGCTCTCTCTTTGAGAGTAGGTACTTGCATCCATTTTGACGAAACAACGTGGTATTGACCAACCACGGGTGATCTTCATGAGACCCAGTCATATTCGTAAAGGTCATGAAAGTTGTGCTTACCCTCTGTATCAGGGGTGGAAAACACGTATATAATGTGGCGTATGGTGTAGTGAAACAAACTTATAACACTAATAGTAAGAGTGTGTAAATATGGGGCGTATATTGGAAAGTGATATGATTCTTTCTTCATTGTTTCCACAATTTGTGCAAGAGCTCACATAAAAATTTTAAGTTTTGTACGTATATTTGTAGTTATACTAGAAACTCATACCCACGTCAACAAGGTGGAGACCACAGCTGGTTTCTTAGTGGAAAAATATTTTGTAATATGATAACAACGTACGTTACTTAAGGATTAATTTGAACAACTCAAACGGTCCCACGCAGAAATCAAACAACTTATCTCTTTTATCAAATTTCGTTACAATGCATTACGGTAAAATATGATTCAATTGTGTAACATTTTACTTTATAGAAGTACATAACATTGCTTGATGTTACGTATTTAAGACCAATACAACACTGACGCGTTTAAAATCAGACCAACGAGTGGATTGCTTAGAAAATTTGAATGTTAAAAACACATAAATAGATTGCGGTATTCCAGCGAGAGAATACAGATAGGGATATCTCACTCACCTATGCATATTCTTGGTCCTTCGCCGAATGGAAGATATGCAAACTGAGACCTATTGCTCTTGTTTTTATCGCTGAATCTTTCTGGGTTGAACTTATCAGGGTCGGGATAAATACTAGCATCGTGATGAATGCCTAGAATTGGTATCAAAACTTGAGTTCCTTTTTGTATGGTGACGTCACTTCCTGGTATTTTGTAATCTGACGACGACACACGTTCCAAGAAACCGGTTGGATATTTTCGCAACGACTCTGGAAAAAAATAGGTAAAGTTTTTCAGTTATGGTTAAGCAATAAGGTACATGTACTACATACCTACATATTCAGTATATCATGGCCAAAAATACTTTTTTTTAAACTTGTGGAGTGACTATGTTATATAAGTTCCGTTAGTAAATGTATAATTTTTGTCAGGCGATCTTCAGAGTGATCACTCATATAACAGTTTCCTACTGTTCTGGCTGAGGAGCACAAACAAGGCCAATTTATTGTTTTCCCTACAAATTATGATTTCTTTGAAGCCTGTCTGGTGTTACACTGAACACCTTGAAATATGCCACAACAACCGAACACTTGGACACTCATTACGTAAGTCACAGAAATGTGGATCACTAAATAACTCACTTCGCCATAGAATGTATATTGCAACACGCACTTTCTCTACGAAACACAAAGTGCATTACATTGAGAAAGTAAAATATATGTAGACAAAGTTTCACAAAAAAAATTTCTAACAGGCCTTTTTCGTATCTTTGAAACGTCACACTAATTTAAACTATAGTAATGGCTACGATAGCGAAATGGTCTCGTTACCTGATACAACCATATCGAGATAATTCATATCAGTCATGACCTCATAAGTCAGTTTCCCTCCGTGTTTCTCCAGCGTTGTTGTTATGTCACTCCTCAGCTTCTCCTGGATGTCAGGGTTCAGCGCCAGCTCGTACAAAGTGTAGTTCAAGACTGAAGACGATGTTTCGAAACCAGCCACCAAAAATACAAAAGCCTGTGCCACAAAGTCGTCGTCTTTCATTTCTGTAAGAAAATATCACAATAAATCTGTTATAATAAAGTTAGACGATATCAATGGTGTGTTTAATTTCCCACGTGTTTAGCAGAGATAAGAGACACGTACAGATGGAGCATAACGTATGTCTTACAGCGAGAGACGGAAGGGTAAGGAGAACATCCGCCATATTGGTGAATGAAAAATGTTGTTTGTTGTCATAGCAACGTTTACAAAGCGGCTGTTGGTCACGGTCGTAGAAGAACAGGTCTGGACACTCGCCTGAAAACTTGACCTCCTTGTTGTTTGGCTACAGTTCACCAAGTTACAGATAATTTTATACATATTTTGGCGCTGAAATCCGGGCGGTCGAGTTCAAACTCCGCCCAATTCCATCCCACTAAGATAAACAATTTATCAAAACGAATTTTTTTATCAATTTATGAAATACTTCCTTCGTTCACAATTTTAAATCATGGCTCTAGAAATCGTTATTTACATTATAATGTTTACAATGGAAAAAAGTGGGCGGAGTTTGAGTCCGACCGCCCGGATAACAGCGCCAAAAAGTACAACACTCTCGGTAACTTGACGAACTACAGCCAACCAACAAGGCGGTCAAGCAAAATACATTGTTAGATAGGCGAGTGTCCAGACCTGTACTTCTACGGCCGTGGCTGTTGGTTGACCAACCATAACCTCATTTCTCAGTACACTTACAGGAACAGCTGATTACGCTCGGCCATATTGCTAACTGAATAAACAAAGTTGGCTAGGCCTCAGTATAGGCTGAAAATGCTCTATCTGTAGTTTCTCTCATCACTGGTGCTTAGTGAGATTCCAAGTAAATTTATAATTCTGTATCGTGAATGTTATCTGTGCCAGTGCAGTGGCTGGTATCCTGCCTTATAATATTAGCCTGTGTTTAGTTTTAAAAGCACTAGCATTAGTAAACTCTCAACGTTTGTGTTTTAAATAGAAGTTAACGTGTTACGGGCGAAATATTGCATAAGTGAACATACGTGTGATATATATGAATTAGGAAAATTTATGGCTTTCGTGCTGTAAGGTCAACGGTTTGGCCACAACTGCTATTTTATGGAGTCATCGTTCCTTAATCAAGCATGTGCGTGAAGCAGTTCTTAGCGGAACAAATTTCTTAAATTAGCATTGTCATGTAAGACATGCTTGAAAGAACTTCAGCACTGAATTGCTTCAAAGGTTGCATTTGTGAAATGTGATGCCAAAGTCAGTGAAATAATCATCTAATCTAAGCATTGAAAACATAAGGAACTGTTAGATACATTGCGACACCCAAACATTTATTCCATACTTCAAATGTGATACACGAGCACAAGAAAATATGGTCAAGTATTTATTTGCTAAAAAAAAAATATGTTTATTACACACGCGAGTAACGACTACTTACATAAATTTTAAACGAGCTTTGAAACAATACATTCTTATTTTAAGTGTTCAGAGGAGAAGGTGGAAGAGTACGAGGTAGTAACACAGTTGCCACCGATGCTAGATTGTGGCAATTGGGCTTATAAATATTTTACTTTTTAAAGTTCCAACCCACGTAGCTTTCTACTTTGTAAATTGTATACGATAGATTAAGAAGATAATGAGTTGAAACATAATAATTACCAAAAATCTGGCCTCCCACTTGCTTATGTGCACAAGCTAAGCTCTGTCAAACATTCACTAGAGAGAAAGTATAATCTTACTGGGAGTAAGGCTGCTAATTTTAAGGCAAATACTATATGTGTGGTACAAGAGGTCTCATGACATCTCAGAGACCCATTAGAGGATATGGTTTACTTATTTATACGCACATATTTTCGAACGCTAATTATGTGAATGGCAACAATTAGACCTGCATGAAAACACACAAAATTACGATGAAGAAGTAAACTTTATTTTAAAAATAATTGACACGACTAAAAATATTTTAAGAGAAATGATATAATTTTCATAACTGAGAGTACTGAATTAAGTACACTGCTGCAATCTGACTTTTCAATTCTCTTTAATGACTGATAAGAAACCTTAAATAATACCTGTAAAAAAGAAATTAGATTTGTTACCAACTTAAACATATAACTTAAATATACATTAGCATTATGTTAAAATTTGTAAAATTATATGTATGTGAAGGTTTGACACGTAATCTTATGTTTTTGAAATGCATGGAAAAATATGTATGGTAGTGATACTTGAATTCTAAACTATATCGCGTATGAAATGTAAATGTACTAATTTCTAGTAGCTGTTGCCATACAAAAATTAAGATATTAATGTTTACATAGTCGTTTTGTTAACAGTGAATCCTGGTTAAATATTTGGATAGTGGAGTATTTGTAAAAATCGCAAGTCTGAAGAGTTAACCGACTCGTCGTTATCTTCATCCAATAGGAAGAATGTAAGACAACGAGAATTCTTAACGCCTTAACGACTGATGGATGTAGTACAATTTTCTCACGCCATTACAATGTCACGAGATACTTGGTAAATTTCATTGATCATTGATTACAGCTACTTTTGTGTTACGTATTTGATTTAATACGAAAATGATATAAAATTTTGGTTTTAAGATTTAAGATACAATTTTACTAAAGACCAAAACTATTAGTCCCGGTAATTGTTGTGCATACATCAAAGTCCTTTAAAGGATTTGAAGAAAGAGAGGAGAAGTAGGGAATAGCCGAAGCTGGCGCACATGCTTCAGGCTGTGGGCACGCGGGCAAGGCTGCAATCTTGGATTATGTCATGGCGGCAATTTTGTTGTGCATGGCGGCTATCTTGAATCAGTCGGCCATCTTGTATTACATCACGGTGGCCATTTTGTTGTGCACGGCGGCCATTTTGTCACATGTCATGTCACATTATGTCATATCATGTCACATTATGTCATATCACGTCACACTACATCATATCATGTCACACTATGTCATATAATGTCACACTATGTCATATCATGTCACACTATGTCATATCATGTCACAATATGTCATATCATGTCACATTATGTCTTATGTTATGACTGATGTCTTATGTCATGTCTTATGCCATATGTTATGCCTTATGTTATGTCTTATGCCTTATGTTATGTCTTAGGCCATATGTTATGTCTTATGCCATATGTTATGTCTTATGTTATGTCTTATGCCATATGTCATGTCACATCATATCGTCCATCTTGTCGTGTCCTCCATCTTGTTTCAGGCAGTCATTTGTTTGAGGGAATTTTTCCCTGCAGGAGGGAACTTTTTCCCTCGAAATTTCCCTCTTCGTCTGCTGGGGAGATCATGATTGTTTCCATCATTAGCTACTAGGCGGCGCTAGTGTCGCAGTTTGTTTCCATCATTGACTGCTAGGTGGTGCTGCAGTCGACATCCGCCATGTTTGTTCCAACGTCTACATCGCTGTTTGCTTGAGTGCTCTAGTATCGCTACTGATGTAAGGTTGAAGTTGCTTGTGTATGTATATGGGAGAGTAGACCTTATAATTTTATTTTTAGAGAGTTAAAAATTTTTATTTCGCCGGGTGTTAGTTTCGAATTTGCAACCTTTGTGTTACCAGACATGTGCCCTAGCACACTGGGCTACGAGTACATTGGTGAGAAAACAATGTTAAATAGTGTGTATATAAAAATAACTTTTTGTAGCAGATAAATGTTCACATTTAATTTAAATTACATTTTTAGCATACCTATGTCTTATTGATTATATATAGTAAATAGTATTAACTACTTCTATCCTACGAAACCTCAAAGCGGGCAATTGAATCATTTTCACATGATTCAAATAAATGCACGCCTGAAACCTCAAAGCGGGGAATTGAATAATTTTAATATGATTCAGTAAACCTCGGCGAAACGCACGCATGAAACTTCAAAGCGGGCAATTGAATCATTTTAATATGATTCAAATAAATGCACGCATGAAACCTCAAAGCGGGCAATTGAATCATTTTCACCAAGACCTTAATGTGTTATACACAGAGCTATGTCACCACACTCACATTATTCATTCATGATTATTACAACTTGAATAATATTACATTTTTTTTCATAATACTTTGCAGATAGTGTACTATGTAAAATATTGATTGAGTGTACAAGGACTGTTGCATCTGATGCTCTTTAAGAAAAAAGTTATGACAGGCATATGAAATAATGTTTCACAAACACAATGTTAAGTTTAAAAAAAATAATTTATTGAAAATTATTTAAATTAATACAATGAATATTTAAAATTCTGGAGGTGTCTGTAGCATGTCATCTTCTACATGGAAAAGTTACTGATTTTATCAGAATGTCCAACATTCTCGTGCACAGACGAGCGAAATGACACTTGATGTAGCAGAATAAACTTCCAGAAATTTCAGCTTCGTTTCCACTTGCAGACTCGTCATTACATGTTGCCTCTTCCATCTTGACTGATAATCAGAAGAATTACCTTCACAGGCATGTATTTTTACTTTTTTCTCTCTTTTGTAATAACTCGTCAGAAAAAAATTTGCCGGTGCGAAATTAATTTCTTGCAACAGTTTTTCTCTATACACAGGACACAAACGAGAATCAAAAGTTCTTTCCTTTATACAAAGTAAGTTTAATTAGCTTTATTTATATTGCAATGTCTGATTGCTGAATCCAACTGTCATGGCTTGTATCGAACCCTAGCCACCTCACCAACACTTTATTTCCTTTCTTCTTCAAAACCTTCTCGACCAAGTACGTGTTTGGATACTTGGTAACCAGAATTTCTTCACCATAGAAACCGCCTCGGATGGCATTGCCTTCCTTGTCTTCTAGGTTGTAGGTCCTTGGACCATAGTGACGAATCTTGACTACTTTAAATATTTCAGTGCTCCAGTTTGGTATGTAGCCTTTAGTAAATGTTCCCTTCACTCTTGATATTCTTACGTAGTCTCCAACCTTTGCTTTAGGTTTGTGCAGGTCCAGTTTCTTCTCATTTTTGTAAACAGTTTGTAGTAAAGAGTTGTCCTTGATATCAACAGGCTTCATGTTAGTGGTTCGATGTACTTTATGATTATATTTTGACACTAGCTTGGACAATATGTCCATCCACTTGTAGCTTCCCTGTGCTGAAAACTGTTTCCACATTTCATTCTTTAAAGTACGATTAAATCTTTCCACGATACTAGCCTTAAGACCACTGTGCGTAGAGTAGTGGTTAATTTTATGTCTTGACATCAGTGCTTGAAGTGATGAATTGTAGAATTCTTTACCGAGGTCAGTATGCAGATTCTGGGGCGGACCTTTGTCATTTAAAACAATGTTCATTGCATTTGTAACATCTCTGCCATTCTTAGATTTTACAGGCACAGCCCATGCATATTTACTGTAGCAGTCGATGACAGTCAACATGTACTTGTAGCCTTTATTCTTGCGAGCATAAGGAATCATTTCAACCAAGTCTGCTTGATACAAGTCCTGTTAACCAAACATCTGCACTTTACGTCGAGGGTAATTTCGCATTGCAGGCTTGTGCAGCTCCCTAGCAATGTTTTGTCGACTCATTCTATGTAGCCGTCTTCACGCAGTTCTTCTATTATGTTAGATATTTCATTGGTATGAGAATTATTGCCTGCCTGCTGAGAAGCAACTAGTAGACGTAGTCTGTCGACAATTTCATTAGCATTATTCCAGTAAACGTATTCTGGTTGCCTTCCATCTTCTATTTTCATACTTAGGTCGAGACCAGAACCTATGGCAGCTCCTACATCTGGGAACAGCTGGGAAATAATGCTAAACTTCTGATGTGTTTCATCCTTATATTCATTGCTGGTAGGATCGTTATTCTTTAAATGAGCGCTCGTAAGTTTCAAAAGTTGTTTATACTGTTCCAGGGCACCTTGCGAATAATTGCCAGGATTCTGTTTAAACAGTAATTCGTAAAGTCCGGAAGCTGGCTTGATTATGGCAGACCATACTTGCATGTCATTACTGGGCAAGAATAAAATTTGCTTGTTTCCCAAGAAATACTTTTTATTTTGCCTGTACACTCCATATGTTCTATCTTTGGACCATGAGTTTGTCAAGTAATCATGAAGTATTGTGCTTTGTTCCTTTTTCCGTTTCCACTCGGAGAGAGACAAATCATCTTCATCAATTTCATAAAGTGGTTTCTTGCATTTGGCTATAGTTTGAGGTTCTTCTTCCTTCTTCACCGTCACTGATGATGGTGGTTTCGGCTTCAAACTGTCTAGTCGTTCTATTATAGGTTTAAAAGCTTCTTCATTAATCATATCACGTTCCATTCTAGACTGTTGAGCTGTCAAGTACTTTGCATGATTACTTTTAATCACAGCATGTAAGTCACCGACAATGTCAGACATTGTACTACCCACTTACAGTGACATGACAGGGTATTTATATGATGGTCTTCTTTAGCGTTGGCCTAGAGCTTGGTTTATAAATTTTCCCATCCAAAACAATAACTGAAGGCAGGTTAGAAGCAGATTTTATCGTGTTTTAAATATTTTTAATTGAAGCTTCAAATTTAGTACTGTGCTGCATTACCTCATCCAGGACTTTGTCTTCACCACAAGTTTCATTTATCAACCCTTCTATTGCATTAAGTTTCCTGTCCAGCAATGTCTCCATGTCAACGGGGATAACATCGAGTTTAACATTCACGTCATTTACCATACTTGCAATGTCATTTATTGTTCTATCCAGCACATTTTGTACTTAACTAATCAAGTCACCATGAAGTGTGTAAATATGCGCCTTGTTAACAGCATCTCCGTCTTCTCTCGGACTTCCAATATTTTTAAGTCTTTTTCCTTCGGCACTACAGTTTCCATCATCCGTAGGTATGAGACAACTTTCCATTTTACGTTTCAGACCATTGCGGCCAAACTTTGAAATTATGTAGCTCATCTCTCACTGACGGAGGCTTATGAACTGATCAAATCCATGTCGATACCTTCCTTTAAGTAAGGGAAAGTCTTTGGCTATTACAAGAAATCCATAAGGATCACTCCAACAAAATGCACACACCTCTTTGAATTTATCAAAAGTCATATCTGTATTAACATGAATCAGAGTAAACATGTCTCAAGTTCAAGTCATCCATACGAAACAAAACCAGCAGGTTGGCATTATCTCTCAATAACTGTTTCGGCATACGTGAATAAGTCTGGCAAAGGTAAAAGGAATCTACTAACATATGTCTTCCCATGCAGAAGTATTACTGGATACGATCCTGTTTCTCGCAAGCTACATTATCGAACACAAACACAGAGTTTGGTAGAGCCTCGCTTGGTGGTACCGCGGATTCTTTGTCGCTGAACAGAAAATACCCAAGTCCATCCACGTAACTTAGAATTTTACCAAGTCGCTGATACTTTGGTTGATGTAATGGTTTAGAGTATAGGTACACATTCTCGAAACAAACACCATTAGGCTCCTCCAGCAAAATTAAGAGCACACATGTCTTCCCACAGTTGGGTGGCCCTGCTATGATGCAACGCACAGTATTGGGAAGCAGGGGACAGTGTCTTGATTCCCGAGAGGTTAATTCATCCTCGGAAGTAATATGTATGGGCAAACTAACTTCTTGCTTGTCAATACACATATTACCACCAAAAACTTGCGGAGCGGATTGCGGAGCATGCGGAGCAGATTGCAGAGCGTGAGGAGCAGATTGCGGAGCATAAGGAGCAGATTGCAGAGTGTGAGGAGCAGATTGCAGAGCTAATTGTGGAGCGTGCGGAGCAGATTACGGAGCATGCAGAGCTAATTGCAGAGCATGCGGAGCAGATTGCAGAGCGTGAAGAGCAGATTGCGGAGCTGATTGCGGAGCATGTGGAGCTGATTGCAGAGTGTGCGGAGCTGATTGCGGAGCGTGCGGAGCAGATTGCAGAGCGTGAGGAGCAGATTGCAGAGCGTAAGGAGCAGATTGCGGAGCAGATTGCGGAGTGTGAGGAGCAGATTGCAGAGCTAATTGTGGAACGTGCGGAGCAGATTACGGAGCATGCGGAGCTAATTGCAGAGCATGCGGAGCAGATTGCGGAGCAGATTGCGGAGCAGATTGCGGAGCGTGAAGAGCAGATTGCGGAGCTGATTGCGGAGCATGCGGAGCTGATTGCAGACTGTGCGGATCAGATTGCGGAGCGTGCGGAGCAGATTGCGGAGCATGCAGAGCTAATTGCAGAGCGTGCTGAGCAGATTGCAGAGCAGATTGCGGAGCATGAGTAGCAGATTGCGGAGCATGCGGATCTAACTGTGGAGCTGATTGCGAAGCATGAAGAGCAGATTGCGGAGCATGAAGAGCAGATTGTGGAGCATGAGGAGCTATGTGCAGAGCATGTGGAGATATGTGCGGAGTCCATGGTGCATAGGGAGAGCTTTACTACAATTTCTAAAATGTCTTATCATAATATCCCTTCGAGACAACTGATGTTGACAAATTTCACACTGAAATTTTAGTCTTGAAGTTTTCATCTTACACAAAGTTTCTTCATGACGCAACACATTACGCATGACTGAAAATACTTTGCCACAGAAGCGGCAGCGGAGGTGCATCACTAACAACCGTACTGTTCGCAGGCTAGAATGATACTGAATGAAATATATAAAAACAGGTACCTAAATATTTTTAACTCAGTGTATCATGATGCCTCATAGGAGTAAGGTCAAGAGTGGAAGAGGACTAGTGAATACTCTTATAAATAACTTACCATTCGAAGCACACATTCCTGGATACCGGTTCTGTGGGCCAGGAATGAAGCTAAAGAAGAGGCTCGATCGTGGTGACGCTGGAGTTAACGGATTGGACGAGGCGTGCAAGGAGCACGACATAGCTTAATGCTAATAGTAATAAGCTAGAAGATAGACACGCTGCTGACTCTGTTCTCGCTGACAAGGCAAAGAAGATTGCTAAATCTAAAGATTCAAAGTTTGGTGAGCGAATAGCATCTTGGGGAGTATCCAAGATCATGAAGACTAAAGTCAAGCGAGGAATGGGCTTGCGAATAAAGTGCAGTCCATCCGTATCAACAAACACTCGAATTAAATCTAATCCTGCATCCACACATTCTGACAAAAATATAGTCAATCAGATGAAAAAGTAGACTCGTAAGAAGAAGAAAGTGAGCAAGAAACACGGAGGCTTCTTGTCATTTCTCCTACCTAGCTTGGCAGCACTAGGTGGTCTGATTGGTGGAGTTAGTGGTATTGCTAAAGCTGTGAATTCATCTAAAAATCAAGGCAAGCAGTTGGAAGAACTTCAATGTCACAACAAGCAAATGGAAGATATTGCACTAGGGTCAAAAAACGGGAAAGGACTTTACCTAAGACCTTATCCTGTCGGCGGCGGAAGTCGGAAAAAGGGAACCAGAAAGAGAAGGATGCAATCTTAAATATGCTACCCGACAGACCTCTAACAAACTTAGATTTACTAAAGTCTGCTAGAAAATTACAAATACCAAATTTCAGAGGCGTGTTTATGAGAGACAATTTACCATCAAAACCCAGAAGCAACGAATGGGGAATTATAAATTTAGATTCAACTAATGGACGAGGAACTCACTGGGTCTCTTACAAAAAATATGAAAACAATGTCGATTACTACGATAGTTTTGGAAACCTTCGTCCACCCATTGAGGTGCGCAAGTATTTTCATGGTACAAAATTAAGTTACAACTATTTTAATGAACAATTGCCTAGCCAGTGGAACTGTGGCCATTTATGTCTTCAGTTTTCAATTAATGATTAATAAATGTTGGCACAAGCTCTACTTTGCATCAGTCATGTCTGTAACATTGATCTTAACGGGCAAGAGCTCCGAGCTACGCTCTGTGCATTTTCCAGCTCTGGATTTGAAAGGTTCTGATCAGTGGCACTGATAGATTTCCAAACTTATTTCTCTGTACCTAATGTGGACAGTTCAAACTCCAAATTTCGCTACATAAAAATGACATCACTTCAGAGGTTGGAGTACCAACAGGATCATATGAGATCGAAGACATTGCAGCATACATCAAGCAAGGATTAGGTACTGATGAAACTTTTGTTTTGCGAGGAAATCCAAACACTCTGAAAAGTGAAATGTTGTGCAGCAATGATACTGACTTTACCAAGAACGATACTCTAGCATCCATGCTAGGTTTCGAACACGAGGTGTATGAGAGTGGAAATGTTTACCAGTCAACACTGCCTGTAAACATTTTGCCGGTGAATGTTATAAGAGTAAACTGCAATCTTGTAACAGGCTCATATCTCAATGGTAAACTGAACCATACACTACACGAGTTTCCTGCGACTGTTCCGCCTGGATTCAAGTATGTAGAAGTTCCAAAAAATCTCATTTATGCGCCAATCATAGAGAAGTACGTGCAGTAAGTTATTGTTCGTATAGTCGACCAGGATGATAAACTGATTAATTTCAGAAACGAAGAAATTACATTACGCTTGCATTTGAAGAAAGAAGGCTTGAGTTTAAGAAAAAAGATTATAAAATCAAGTCTCCTTACCAAGCCAAAGGTCAGTTTGTCGCGAGCATCCATCGTATTAACACATAAAAATATTGTGTTCTTGAAGATTCTAGGCTTCAAAGTCAAGAAGAATGGAAGCAGAAATATTGAACGTAGACGAGCCCGTTAGCTACGAGGATTCCATTACAAAGACTTAATTCCATGCTTATTCGCCATACGTGCCTGGACCATACCAGCTGTCATCTGAGGTTCGAATACCAGTGCAAAACTAAGACATTTATACTTTGCTATGCAACTCATACTTGAGATTCAGAGGCACTATAACCAAGGTGGGAAATGCCATGCCTGTAACTACGAAGATAATTAGAAATGGAGTACTTCACATTATTAATAAAATAGCTTATGAACTGAATGGTGTAGAGGTTGATCAGACAAGAGATGTAGGTATTACTGCTACTATGAAGAACTACCTGTCTCTAACACACAACCAACTACCCACAGCCAAAATGGCTGGATGGGGAATAGAACCAAATTATAAAGTTCCTGTGTACGATGATGGAAGATTTGAAATTTGTGTACGTCTTTCCTCGCTGCTAGGATTCGCTGAAGATTATAAACATATAATAGTGAATTCTAAACAAGAGTTGGTCATAATTTTAGCCAATACTCAGACAAATGCTTTATTGGATACTGCAGAAAACCCTGAGGTCGTGACACTCTCTATACATTCGATAGAGTGGTTGCTGCCACATGTCCAAGTAAAGATTGAAGACAGAATTAAGCTACTCAAGTTTGTTGAGAAAGGAAGGAATATAGATGTGGCTTTTCGCTCGTGGAGTTTGGAAACTTGCCCAGCACTCACACAGTCTCAAAATGTATATTGTAATGTTAAATCATAATTTGCAACAGAAAAACCACGCTACATAATTCTGGCATTCCAGACCGGGCGACAGAATACCGCAAGTGCAGATCGCTCAAAGTTCGATCACATCAATGTAAAGAATGCCAAAGTTTATTTGAACTCTGAAAATTTTCCATACGTGGATCTCAACACGAATTTCAGTAATGGTTCTTTCATGTTGGCATACCAAATGTTTTCTGATTTCCAGAAATCATATTATGGTCACGAAGCATCGACTACACTCGAACCAGATGATTTTATGAACAGCGCTCCACTACTTGAATTTGATGTAAGTAAACAAGACGATCGAATAAACACTGGTGTTATAGACTGTCGCATTGAAATGACCGCAGCCGAGAATATACCTGCCAGTACACAGGCCCACGCTCTCATTATCCACGACCGTTTGGCAACCTACAATGCAAGGGATAAAGTAGTGAAAATACTGACTTAAGCTCAGTTTGATCTTGGCAGTCATCATGTTCGCAAACATCCAGGGCTTCCAGTCTCAACTTGGATTTATTCTTAAAGAGGTTAGCATAGCCTACCATGATGGAAAAGTGACAACGCACAGATTTCTGCCACCCTTTCGCTGGGAATTGCTGGATAAAAAAAGTAAATACACCAATAGATGGCTTACAGAAAACTATCATGGTCTACACTGGGAAGACGGACATGAAGATTATGAGAAAATTAAAGATGTTTTAACTGAAATTATAGATGATGAAGAAGTCGTCTTTGTTGCTGGGGTGGAGCAGAAAAAAATGGCTTAGCATTTATTGTAATGAAAATGTAAACATTATCGACTTGCAAACCACATACAAGTGTCCTACGCTTCGCTACTTGAACACAAAGTTCGTCAAGCCTGAACATGTCTACGGGTCATGTGAGCGGGACCTGTCCTGTTCCTGCCTGAATGTGCTATTGCTACGGCTGTGGTGTTTGGGTGAGAAAAATGATGGTGATGCCAGCTAATGTCACATCAACATAGATAATAAATATCAGTCCCGGATGGGGGCTGCTCAGTCGCTGATTGCTCACGTAACACAACGGAAGTCAGATTTCGACCAGAAGAGTTTCACACCTACGTCGAGGCAGAAGTTGGATTTCGACGGGTGCACTACATGTCTGCTGGTCTTCCAGATCGACTAGAATTTTGCAATGGACTTTAACTCTTTCTATGCGTCAACGACGAAGATGTGTTTAGTGTGGCGCCTATTCCCTGCAACTTTGTCGACTGTCCTGTTTTCCATCTCCGACCAGACAGCAAGCTACCATCCACAACTGAAGAGCTCATTAACCAAGCTAAAGGGGAGATAATCAACCAACGAAACAGCGAGAGTTGTATATCCTACGAACTGAGACATAGCGGAGAAGAAGTTATTCGCTGGGTGGAAAGATGTAGTGGCTGGACTCACACTACTATTTTGAAGAAAGGGAAGCTTCACTGGATGTCTCCATGCACGCCTTTGATGTGTGAAGTGTATTTGTCATAGGCCAACTTATTACTCCTTACTGTTTTCTAATCGTCATGTACGAGTGGCCTGACTCATCATATGGAGCCGAAAGTTATCAGATTTCACGTATCAAACAAGAGGTTTACGATAAGCGTAGAGAAATAGAGGCTCGCAACAATAATGCCTTTAGTGACTCTGAAGACTTCAGTGATGTTCAAGACTATAAATCAGTTCTACGACCTGACCCTACCAAGGAGGAAGCTCTATCTCGACAATTTTCGAGCCCTGGGCTGGTAACTATTCCTACATAGTCCCCAGCAAATAGTGTGTACTTTATGAAATTGAATTTGAAAGTGAAGAAGACCGTGGTGATATTCTGAACAGAACTTATTTTGAAATGTGTAGAGACGGCAACCATTTCCGTGTAACATTTAACCCCTTTTCACCAAGGACTACCGGCAATGTTACAGCTTGTTTTGCATGTGAAAGTGATAACTGTGCAGTTCACTTGTGCAAACCATTTTTGCAACTACCACTAACTCTGGACCAATTGAAATCAGGTGTTGAGACGCCCGAATGTGTTGTTTTGGATAAATGTGATGGACTACAACATAACATAACTGCAATAACATCTACACATATGCAATGTGTTAAGGTTGGTTGTGCTTCTCATTTGTGTCCTGTGTATAGAGAAAAACTGTTGAAAGAAATAAATTTCACACCGGCAAATTTTTTTCTGACGAGTTATTACAAAAGAGAGAAAAAAAGTAAAAATATATGCCTGTGAAGGTAATTCTTCTGATTATCAGTCAAGATGGAAGAGGCAACATGTAATGACGAGTCTGCAAGTGGAAACGAAGCTGAAATTTCTGGAAGTTTATTCTGCTACATCAAGTGTCATTTCGCTCGTCTGTGCACGAGAATGTTGGACATTCTGATAAAATCAGTAACTTTTACATGTAGAAGATGACATGCTACAGACACCTCCAGAATTTTAAATATTCATTGTATATATTTGAATAATTTTCAATAAATTATTCTTTTTTAAAAACTTAACATTGTGTTTGTGAGACATTATTTCATATGGCTGTCATAACTTTTTTCTTAAAGAGAATCAGATGCAACAGTCCTTGTACAATCAATCAATATTTTACATAGCACACTATCTGCAAAGTATTATGAAAAAAAAATTTATATTATTCAAGTTGTAATAATCATGAATGAATAATGTGATTGTGGTGACATAGCTCTGTGTATAACACATTAAGGTCAGGTGAAAATGATTCAATTGCCCGCTTTGAGGTTTCATGCGTGCATTTATTTGAATCATATTAAAATGATTCAATTGCCCACTTTGAGGTTTCATGCGTGAATTTCGTCGAGGTTTTCTGAATCATATGAAAATGATTCAATTGCCCGCTTTGAAGTTTCATGCGTGCGTTTCGCCGAGGTTTTTCTGAATCATATTAAAATTATCAATTCCCCGCTTTGAGGTTTCATGCGTGCATTTATTTGAATCATGTGAAAATGATTCAATTGCCCGCTTTGAGGTTTCGTAGGATAGAAGTAGTTAATACTATTTAATATATAAAATCAATAAGACATAGGTATGCTAAAAATGTAATTTAAATTAAATATGAACATTTATCTGCTACAAAAAGTTATTTTTATGTATACACTATTTAACATTGTTCTCTCAGCAATGTACTCGTAGCTCAGGCAGTATCGGGCGAGCGCTCGTCGCGTACACATCGCTCCGCGCGGCGTGTGTGTCTGTGTTACGTTGTAACCGCGGCGCGTGTTTTGCGTACTTTGTGAGTCTATTTTGTCGTAAAGTGAACATTATGCGTCCACATACCCTACGAATCACCTTTGAGATTCACAATTGGATTGATACGACGCTACACCTACATGAAGACCAAATTGAAGCCATTCAACTTGACGGCCGACAAAACTGCCTGTTTCTGAAGCTGATTTCCGAACACATATGTGACCGACTCCTCCGTGACACTAACGGCTCGTCGACCCTACTCACCGAAGCCGGAGATCGGATTCCCGCCACCTTTGAACCTGCATTCGACAATGTCAGACCGGTAAGGATTATCAACCTACCAGTAGAGTTAGATAATAATAAACTTGCGTCGCTGTTGGGGAA
Source organism: Medauroidea extradentata (assembly GCA_003012365.1). Taxonomy (NCBI): domain Eukaryota; kingdom Metazoa; phylum Arthropoda; class Insecta; order Phasmatodea; family Phasmatidae; genus Medauroidea; species Medauroidea extradentata. The sequence goes on along the minus strand of PNEQ01018039.1, from coordinate 110 downwards.
CTACGGTCGTGTAATTACTATGCATGACGAACTTTGGGGTAATAAGTACAAATTTAAGGTCAAATCGGGCGTCCGCGTTGCGAGGATGGTCATAGTAAAGGACATCCCGT
>PNEQ01018032.1:23975-39106 GCA_003012365.1 Medauroidea extradentata | reverse complement strand
TTGTCGGTCTATGTGTTTGTGTTACTGTTCCTTGTGTAATAATCCCATTTTTGTATGTCGTTTGAAATGTTTTGTGTTTTTTGTTATGTCATTTGTAATGTTATATATGTTTTTGTATGTGTCACTCTGTTATTGGCCTCGGCTGTTGAGTGGCACAAAAAATCGGCATAATAAATAAATAAATAAATAAATAAATATAATATGTGTGTTTTTGTGCGTTTATGTTATGGTTCCTTTCTTCCCTCCGCCTTTTTTCCAAGTATACCATAGTTTTGACTTGAGTAATGTTACACCCACGTTAGACCGCAGGAAGCCAGATACAAACACTATAGCATCGGTCCTCTCATGTTGTATATAATCTCCTGGAACGGCCATTAATAATGCACACTGCGTGACATGGACTTAATAATATGTTTGCTCATAAGCATCCCAGACGTCCTAGTTGGCCGCCGAGCCGTGGGCAAAGCTTAAGCCGACACAAGTTTATTGGCGAGTTATGTCTGCTATGGAATAGCAGATAAAGAACTTCAATGCCCGTGTATACTATTTTCATCTCTTCCAGTAATTTATTTAGTTTATTTTACCACTGCAGACGCTTGATACCCTCTTCTTATTGAATGTAGACAAATACATCTTAGAATGCACGTTTCTATAACCTTCATTGGTTTTGTCTAACCCCCTTAATATACTGTACACAGTTGAAGTTGTTTGAAAGATTACGTGTGCAGCGCCACTGTTCATAAACTTATGTGCTTGCTGTGGTAAATGTCGTCTTAGTTACGTTCTGTGATTAGATTCCATAAATGATAACAATTAAAATCCAATACGAGTGAAATGCCATTGAAAGAAGATCGCATTAAGTTTTCCAATTTTTCCTCACATTTAACTAGCTGAAGATTCAGCTGTAGTGCCATGCGTGAAAATTAACGTTTACTGCCACTACATTAAGGCAGATATATGTGTCTATGATAAACTTACCTAACTTACGCAGAATACACGTTAGTACAACTGCTTTGAATACAAACCTAGAATACATGTGAAATATCATATTATTAAATTTCTTATACACGGTTAGAATTTGGAGCTTCTTCACTGAAGTGAGCATCAATGATGCTGAACTAGTTTGGTTTTCAGTACCAATAAATTCGTATTTTAGGTTTAAATTATCACTTGTGTTCATAGGATTCAAGGTAGGTAGGCCTAATTAGTTATTTTAGCACATTTTCATTTCATTATTTAGGCCTGCTTTGGATAGATATTTATTTTTTTTTATTTATAGTACGTCTAACGTAACCCATTGCGCGACTCTAAATTTTATTCTGATTGGGCGAAACCAAGTTATGTTAGACACCAAATTGAATAAGCAATAAAAATTTACCTTAAGCCTTTATCACTCGTTTTCAGCGTGTGCATACAATTACAGCTCAGAAGAGTTATTACTTTAATAGTATTAAATTACGTGAATAGAAACATTAGTATTTCTTCATTTTATAAGAGATAATCACTGCAGCAAGTGACAGTAAATAACAGGCGGGGTTATAGTTTTCACCTAGTAGTAATAAGCATTGTACAAAAAGTGGTTTTTACTACATTTTTGTAACCAAACAAGACGTAGGCAAAATAGGTATAATGTTTAAAATATATAGCCGTAGTTGGTAAATTCTTCACCAAGCGACACAAATAAAACCATCAGTTCTTGTTAGTGTAAAGTTAGGCCAAGGCCAACCTTACTTTATGGTTACGTTGTAGCACTCATCGCACCTCTAAAATTTTGTATTTATTCCTACATTATTCCGTAATATGTCATTTGCCTGAAACAATAACTTTTTAGGAACATATATTTCCAATGTAGGCCTAAAGTGGTAAAGTTATTCGGATAAGAATTCTTCGTGGATTTCCAGGTTTAAAGTAAACATTTCATAAACTAAGAAAGTACATGCACAATTTTACACCACATTTAATTGGAATACGTGTGTTTACTTTTCTTTTAATATTGCGAAAAATGTACAGGGGTCTACAACAAGAAGAAATTAACTGTAATTCACTGTAATAAATGACACTGTTAAGGATAATTATTACCTTAAATTTTGAATTAGCTTAATTATTTAAAATTAGGCTTTGATACCTCGAATACAATGTGCGTAATGAAAGGTAGTGTAACTAGCTAAATCTCTATTAAAATATTTTCATATAAATCTGGCCGAACTCGGAGTCAGGAAGAAATTAAGAAACATGCAGCATGATTAATGACACGGGTTGTAAAGGAACCATCTCAGCATTCGTCTGGAACGATTTTGGGAAACTATGGAAAACCGAAGTCAGGATGACCTGAGTCCTCCCGAATGCGAGTCAAACATATTACCGTTGAGCCACAACGCTCCCGCCCATTGCATAGTGTATAGTAAACATAACTATTCAGTATGTCGCCTAAGTTGTAGTTGCTATGCAACGCAAGCGGATTTAACGTAGATTTCAAGAGCATATGAAGATCTATTTCACATCGGCAAACTTCTGATAAATAAATAATGAACATGTATTTAGTAGTTAAATTACTTGCTAAACGATCAATACCATAGTCAATTAGCTTTATATTTTGCTGTACGTTGAGGATAACAGAATACATATTAATTCCGTTACTATCATAACAAACTTTTTAAAATACGACTTGCACACCGTAACACGCCGAATGATGGTTTACCTATGGTGCCATCTGTTACGTATTTACTGAGTCGCAGATCATAAACACGATTTTGTCGCGATATACCGATACAATCTATCGCTACGCAAATTGTAGTATGATCCTAGATTGCGCAAGGCCGAATAACATATATAAGCTTTTAAATGCAATTACTTCTTAAGTAAAATTTTAACAAAAAATATGGTAAAAAGCCTTTTTTAAGAACTGTCAAAAATTTACTTTATTTCTAAAATTGAAAACAGGTTGTTTTGTATGTAACGTTTTATTTAAACTTTGAATATACACCTTTTTGAGACAATATGTTGACCGTTTCAAGTAAAATTTCGAATTGAGACATTTGAAAATATCTACCCAAATACAGTTTACTTGTGTCCATACGATCAATATTTCGAGATCACGGTAATCTTGTGTTAGCAGGCGAAAGATGCAGGGCAGCGCGGAAATTTGCAAAGACTATTTATAAATGTAAAAACCGAAGAGTGAAATTTTACGCGGAGTGTTTAGAATATCAAAGAAAGAAGCACAAAATGAATGTTTCCTTTATGTTTAAAAATTTGCATGTATATTAAATATGTAAATTATTTAAGCTTGGTTTGCATTCTCACCATCATGAAATTGTAAATTTCTTGCTTGCGTTTAGCGTGAACCATACCTGGCAGTAAATAACATAAACATTAATTTTATCTAACTTCCGAATTTATTCTTTTAGTTATACTATAAATTTTAATAAAATTAGGTAACGTTTGCTGTTTTAATTTTTTTTACTTTAGTCTGTATACTTTTTCTGAGTTTAATATTAACTTTTATCAGTTATGTTGTTTTCTTAAGTTTCTATAATATGTTCAACGTCGTGTTCTGCAACTAAACGTTCAGCTTTCCACACTAATTTGCAAGTCAACCGCCCTGTGGTTCTTTATTTACGATACCAGTGTCTGATTTGAATGCATCGAGGTCAGCTTCGAGAACAGACAAAGATATCTGCAGCTTCAGTCAAGGTGACAGAAGCATTGCATTGCTTGCTCCGCTGGGCTTAGCAGTCAAGTTTTCTGATTGTTTAACTGGATTTCCTAGAAATGTTTAAAACTCTCCGAATCTTCGGGTCCTACCAGCACATCACAAGCAGAGGTGTGGTGTCTCAGCTGACTGCCCCTTTCAATTAAGCGATTAAGCGACACCTCTGAAAAAAGAGATGCTGCCAATATGTAGCAGAGCTGCAAGTATCGATCCAATGCATTGAAATAAGTTGGTGGCAATATTGTCTCCCGTGTGCCTTATTTAAAGCCATAAAAAACAGACCTTGAGAGGGATTCATAGTCTCTTAAATGCAAAAGTGTTATCAGATGGTAGCCTATAAAAAGTTTACTAACTGATTTACCTCGAGTGTAACTAGTGATGACTGTGGTGCCGTAAGTTTACATATGAATGTATGTATGCGTGTATGTATGTATGTCTATGTATGTATGCATGAATACATCACTGCATCTACGCATGTATGCGTGTATGCATGTATGTATGCGTATGCACATATGCGTGTGTGAATGTATTCGTGTATGCGTGCATGTATGTATGTATATATGCATATTATGCATATATGTATAATTTCATGTATGTATGCATGTATGTATGCACGTATGTATGCGTGTGATTAACAAAACCTTCACTAAGGCTTGAGAGTTTTTGGAGGGTTTTGGCATTTGACTGGTTAAGGTTTTGCAGTATGCAGTAATATTACTGGTGGCCCAACCTTTAGGTTAATCTTGGGAGATGGTATGACATGTGGGATGATGTTGTTGAGGAATTAGAATTTATTGGTTTGTGGACATACGCATTTGCTCATGTTCTGCTGATCAAACTTGTGTTGAATGACAAAGTGCATAAAACACAGAAAATAACATAAAAAACGAAACAAACAGAAAAACGCAATCCCTGAGGAATTCTGTCAGTATTTTTTTTTTTTAAGACAGCAAGAATTCTAAAGATAGAATTCAGGCAAAAACCGACATAACACCCAGACACAAAAGACAGGCACAAAGAAAACCGGATTCCCAATATGAAAAAAAAAAAAAAAAAGATGGAAGTAGACAAAAATTAGTGAACAGGGACACCAAGTCGCATCTTGGTGTTCCGACCAGCTGTGTCTCAGTCTGAAGACATTAATAAATCGCAATTCCCGAAATGTTGCATTTTTCGTTGTTTTTAACTTGTGTTCTTTCTTGCCTTGTGATTGTTGTCCACTCTTCACTGTTTTTTGTCTATTTCCACCTTTTCCCATATTGGGAATCTGGTTTTCTTTGTGTCTGTTTGTTGTGTCTAGGTGTTATGTCGGTTTTTTTGACTGAATTATATCTTTACAATTCGTACTGTCTAAAAAAATTACAGAATTCCTTTGGGATTGTTTTTATCTGTTTGTTTTGTGTTTTATGTATTTTTCTGTGTTTTCTGAACTTTGTCATTCAACACAAGTTTGATAAACAAAACATGAACAATGGCATATGTCCACAAATCTTTAAATTCTAATAGTAAACTCCCATTGCAATACATTTTTAAAAATGTCGCTGTAGAGTAAGTTGTATACTCAGTAACGAAGCGTTAACGTGTTGAAGGGGAGTGGTGCTGGACAATGACTGTACACAACGCTGAACGTCTGTTGAACCAGTAGACTGGCAGTTGCAGGCATACCAACCAGCCAGTAGCTTACAAGGGGTGATATACGTTCGTTTTCTACAGTAACACGATCTCAAATTACAGCAAATTATGAAATATTGGTTGTGACCTGTACGAATGCTAATGCCCGTGCTCCGAGTGTGTAGTCGAATGTAATTCTCTTCCCTTTCAACGTGAACACGCTTAGCCACTGAGCGGACTGCATAATTAATTTCACAAATTTCGACTGAATCCATTTCTGCCCCTGGTCCCTTAAACGACTTCATCCATATGTTAATAATTTCGTCAGCCTTGTAGTGTTTGCGGGTCAGAATTTCCCGTTGCACGACCTTACACGGAATTTGAACCCAGAACATCCCAGGAAAATCCTACAATCTATTTACGAGTATTTATTTAAACATAATCCTGATGAGAAATACCGTGGGCTGTATCTTGACGGATATGATACACTGAAAAAAGAGTATTATTGCAGATACCATACTTCTGTTAAAATAGGGACAGCAAAACCGTTTGGTTGTTGGTACTACTCTGTACAGTTCCTTCAAGAATCTGTTTTGTAGAAGAAACAAAGAGCCTTGTTGCTTTTACTAACCATAATGGTAACTTCTACAAAACAAATTGTTGAAGGAACTGTCCAGAGCTGTACCAATAAACAAACTGGTTTGTTGTCTCTACTTTAACGAAAGTATTGTAACTTCGACATTACTATTTTCTCAGTGTATGTATCGAGTATCTGTCTAAAATATATTCCACGTCATTTCACCTACTAAGAGATTCAATTTCTAAAATACCGTGAAACATGTTTTAGACTGTTTTGTGGGTGCCCTACAGACTTGAAAATCGATCAATTCAAAACAATTGTAACCTAATTTCACTACTTTTCACCTCTTTAGGTATCGAATTAAAAAAAAATCGCGCAATAATTTTCAGGCAAGGAAGATAGTTCTTAAGAAAAAAATCATTTCAATATCAGAAAATGCAATAGCGTCGAGAAAACATTTTACCCTTTTTTGGCCTCTTTGGAGTTTAATTTGAAAAAAAAATCCTGATGTTGTTTTCGGTATTTACGTAACGATAATCTTGAAGCAAAGAGGGCTTCAGTTTTTTAATGGTTCTATACATAAGGGGCTGAGTTTCATAGTGGTATAAGTTGAAATTATTTAGTAGTGTAATTTTTATTAATATTACTCACATTTTCCAAAAGAATATTTTGTAACAAATATTTCACTCTTATCTGAATTTCTGAATTCCATTTGAATGTTGTAAGAATGTCCAGCCTTTTGCATGCGATTACAAAACTATTTGAACTGACACCACTATACATCTAAGCCCCTCATATATGGAGGAAAACCAGTTCCACGTTTTTTCAGTTACCAAAGTACTGAATTTCTGAACACCTTGAAATCCTGGTTTAGACACTTGTGCAAGTATTCAACTGAAGTAAAAGTCACGACGATAGTCCGCCATTGGGTTTGTTACTTATAAACGAATAAAAAAATCGGTTGTTACGTAATCGTCATTTTGAAGTGAAAATCAATTCTGTGTCTCTAAGAGTTTTCTAGACATCGACGAATAGTAAAAAACACGTTCCCCTTCTATTCTCCAACCTTTATTGCAGAATTTAAAAATCTTGAATTCGCTTTATACGCATTTTCGTTGGCGTGTAATTGAAGTAAAAATCGAGACGGTAGTCCGTTGGGTTGAAGAGAAATCGACGATTGATTGGAAACACGTTTCACCCCTTTTAACCCACTTAGGGGTCTAATTTCGTATAATCCCTTCCTAGTTCTTGCCTACTCCCTTGAACGATTGCAACTTTGAAATTCCATGGATTTTATGTGGCTTGATGTCTGTCAGTCAGTAAAACCCTTTTCCCTGAGATTTTCTATGGTTACTGTTATCAAAGGCAAAAAACAAAATAAATCTGTGACCACTTACAATCAACAGCACGAAATATTAATACTGTTTTTACAAACTCTTATAAACGTAGGATACCTACAGCGGCAGCTTATATGTTGGATAATGTTTTTATAAATAGTAATTCTTAATAATTTTCTTTCATTCGTTTGCGCACATTTATGCCTTTACTAACAAGCTAGCAAATGCGCATTACGTAAACATTACCTCTTTCCAGAAAAGTTTACTTTTTATGTTGAAAGAGAAATATCGTAAAATAAGGAAAATAATGTTTTATGACCGTAGATACACAACATTCTTAGAAGATAGGCGACGAAACAACACGCTTGTTTGGTATCACCTGAAGGTTTTCACCGTGTGTATTGAAGTTTTATCTTCACTCATATAACTTTCGTGTAGTAAGAATACAATTCAAGCCTTCAACATAAAAGCTGATCCACACGTTGGCCTATGTTAATATTGCTGGTATTATTTACAATCTCATATTCTTTCAACGCGTAAATATCTTCGCTACCGGAAAGAAAGTGAGTAATCCTTGCTTAAGAATCAAGTAACACATCGCCTTTATGCGCAGGTAATTACAGCGGCTTGACTTCAATAAAATTAATAATAGCGTATTTGTTTATGTAGGCAACGAATAATGTAAGTTTTACTATCGTTTCCGACTAACGAAAAAAATTTACAATCAGCAGCCTATCGTCGTATATTGACACGTGAGTGAGTGAAGAGGTGTTGGTTAGCCCTTAACATTTAGGTATTTAGCGCTGGTGAGCGGTGACATACGTGGAGTGACGCAGAAATGAAGGGGAGGGGAAACGGGAGATCCCTGAGAATACCCGCCGACAATCAGCAGTATCCGACACAATTCTTATATGCGAAAATTCGGAATCTGACACAGCCGAGAATCGAACCCGAGCATAATGGTTTGTAAAAGTAAATACGTTACTTATTTTCATTTTATTCTAGTAAGCCAATTGGTTTTTGTTATTCCTACGTTCCCGTATCTTGAAAATTTTGACTTTGACACACCGCTACGGGAAAACTATAAGAGCAAAAAAAAAATTACGAGTAAAATACGTAGTCACAAGTAAAGTCTATAAAACGAACACTATTCCGTACAAATGTATAATTATTAATTTTTTTCACATTAGCACCCTTAATTAAGAGCCTATTAGGGTGAAGTGAGATCAAGTAACAACACAACATCCATTCCCGAGCCGGGATTCGAACCCAGGATCTATCGCACGGTAGACTGGCGCCTCCTAATCGATTACGCTACGTCGGCCGACTATAGAATACATATGGGACGTTGTAACCTGCAGGCCATGCACTGAACATGCGAAATTTTCCCTATCCCTGAGATAGCCCCGCCAGCCCAGTGCACGCTATCAGCCGAACAAAACACTTGCTGGTTTTTTATCGCTAATTTACCGCTAGTTTGTGCATAGTCCGGAACGTATATGCACGTATAGACTGCTTAGTAAATAACTACTGTACAGTACGTATAAAGTTCTCTATTTTATTGACATTTTCTTTGAAATATAAGAGACTAGCTTTTACCAGCGGTGTCGCTCACGTTGATGTCCTTAAATCTGGGACGTCATTTAAGGTTTTTCTTGAGGGGTGGGGTGGAGGGCAAAAAAATGTTTTTTGGTGACAGCGACCTTGTTGCATTTTTTATTAATTAATATATATAAGTTGGAAACTTTGATAGTAAAACTTTAGTTGTATGTGCTTACGTTAGTATTATTTAACAAAATAAAACAAATTATACACATTGCCTTCTAAATTAAGGGGGGGCATTTGCCCCCCTGCCCCCTTAAATGACGCCCCTGCCTTAAATAAGTATTAAATATCATTTTAAAAAATGATGTACCCGCGACCTTGTTCGCGTATAATCGTCCCTGGAAAAGACGCCACATGTGAACCACTTGGGAAGTTGACATAGTACGCCTCGGTTCCTCACCGTTGCACATGGCGTTGACGCCTACTAACGGCCCTCTTTATGTTCCTGGGACCTGCGGCTCCCCGTGTTCAAATATATATGCGTACCAATCAGCTGGTAGACCTATACGAACATTCAACTCCTATTTCACACCCTTCAAGTTTAATTTTCGCGATAAATAACAACGCCCATGTTCTTCTCCTAGGTTCAATTTATCCCTATACAAATTTTCATCAAAATTGGTTCACTGGTTTAGGCGTGAAAGCGTAGCAAACGAACAAACAAACTCACATTTTCATTTATAATATTAGTAAGGATTATTAATGAAAACTTTCAACTTATAACGCATGTGGTATCACAAGCAGGAATTACTTTTACTAGGCTTATCCCTTCTTAGTCACACTTACATCACTCTGGCAAAATACAGTTTGCACGTGACTATTAACCCATATCAAGTGGCATACAATTATGACGTAATCATAAATATAATCATCGTTTCAGCGTCTTAAGGTAATGCACCGGCTAACTGAGCCCAAAATCATGAGTGAAATGTTGATACGCTAGAATATATACTAAAAAAAATGTTTCGGTAATTTTATTAAAAATAACGTTACGATTCACAATTGAAAAATTCAACCCCTACTTCACGCCCTGGGCATTTTCGAACTATCGGTATGTTCACGTTAGTTTTCTCATAACTGTGTAGACTTTAATAGTCGACTGAAGTGGCCAACAGATCAAAGCGGATGACAGTCCGACTGACTGAAGTTTATTTGAAAACTGCTCGTTGTAAAATAGTAATCTGTGCTCAGTAATATCGTTGAAAGAACGATACACGTGTGTGCCAGTTCAAGTCGTCCAGTTCTCTTTAAAACAGGTGTTTCTACGCATAGCCCGCGGGCCACAGATGGCCCTCGAATGTCTTTCTCTCGTGGCCTACAGGCATTTTTAAAATAAATCATGCATTAATAATTTTAAATGTTTGTTAACATGAACAGTATTTTACAGCTCGTAATACCACTGTAGTTCTTAGAGGTCCGCTGGCGTCACTCAGATTGTGAATATGCCCCAACGCTGTCAAGCAAGTTAAAAACCCCTGCTTAAAATTATAATTTTATGGAAACGAAAGTGCCTTAAAGGGTTGCTTATATTGTCCTTCTTCAAAATTAAAATTTTGGTTCGTTGTAATCTTTAAAATTTATGTAAAGGTATACAATAGGTCTGCACCTTCATCTGCATTATCACGTCAAAAAATTATTGATTTATGTCTGGATGTCCCATAGAGGCGATATTACTGCACTTCAGTTCAATGATTTCGCTTAAAGGGTAGGTTGAGACTTGGTGTGCACGTTTTGTGGATTCCCAATTCTGCACTCGAAAGGGCCAAATATCTACGAAAAGAACTTGTAGACGTACTTCAAACCAAGCTTCTGTAATTTTAAAAATACAACATACTTGTTATAAATATGGGTTTGGGGCAATTCAGCGGCTAAATTCAGGCAATTATTTTTAAAGTAATTCACTGGCTCCAAAAATGTTATCCGAATTCTTAAAACGTAAAAATATAAGAATAATGCGTTGGCCTTTATAACATACTGTACCATGCACAAATAAATCTGTAGGTTTACGTGCTCAAGGTTAAATAAGAAGTATGCTACTACGAGAACACTGCGTTCGATATACGGGCTGCGAATACGGGTTATACGCTTGTCGTCGAGTGTGGTGCTCTAACCTTTATCGCCTCGCTCTTTACTTTTGCAGGGGTTTCGAAAATATTTTTTTAACGCAAATTAACACATACAATATCAAAATTCTTTCTTGCAGTTTTAACACTTATTCAGCATCGTATGTATCTGAATTTTTCTGTTGCAATACACAAAACGGATTTTTAGATTTTCCACCCTGAAATATCGCATATTTTGTTGCAAAAATTAGCCAAAATGAAGGAAACTAATGGTTTGTTAGCAAACGGTACATTATTTTATAAAACTCTCTGCCAAAATTGTGTATCGTATGGCTGTAAACAGTCTCAAATTTTTTCAAAGCATTTGGTTAAAAAATATTCTAGTTATTTGCAATTGCTTGAAATAAATGATGGTTCATGGCCTTAAATAACTCTCAGGCCTCTTAGGGCATTGCATACCTGAGAGCTGTGGCATAGGCATGGCTAAGGATCTTGGTGTTCCGACTAGTTGTGTCTCAGCCTGAAGACGAGGATAGATCTCAATCCCCGAAACGTTGCATTTTTCGTTGATTTTAATTTGTGTTATCTCTTGTTATTTATTTGTTGTACACTGTCCACTACTTATGTATTTTTTCCCGTCTTTTCTCATATTGGGAATTTGGTTCTTTCTTATATATTAACAAAGTTTCTCTGAGATTGTTTTTCTTACGTTTTCTGTGTTTTTTGTATGTTTTTTGTATTTTGTCACTTTGTCTTTCAATACAAGCTTGGTCAACAAAACATGAGCAATGGCGTATGTCCACAAACCAATATATTCCAATCGCTAGGGTTTACCTGTTAAGTTATATATTGCGTTGATTGGTCATATTTAGTGATATAAATTTCGAGTAAAACAAAATAATTTATGAATTGAGAAAAGGGGAATATAGCTACATGAATAATACAAATATAATAACCATTACGAGTACGGAGCGTTATTGTTAGGGAAAAGATTTTTGCGTTATCTTGTTTGAATGCCTTACGTGCACACCTCTAATTCGTCGTCTATGATTGGATGTTTTTAACTCTCAGCGCATTGCGTCTAAACACGCTAATTATAGACGCGTGTTGTCGCAGTAACCTTGTGTTCTGATTGGCACAGTCAAGTAAGTGACGCCTCTCCACAAAGACACACTGCAGATAACCAACGAAACAGAGCTGCAGTCATGTACGTAAAAGGAATTGATACAAAGAAGTACAAAAGTTTTTCGCTAATATTACCGGCCCGTAATTAAAGAAACTGTCGGCGCAAACAATTATTTCCTACTAAAAGTTTCTTTAGTCAAATGTACAGTGGCATATTAGAATTAAGTTACAATAAAGGATTAGTCATTCTACATTTCAGATAAAATAAGTCTGCAACAATAATACTGATCGAAGCTGATCATGCATATTTTCATTATTGTACCGTCAGACAGCGTACAGCGTAATATCAGCTTAATTACGTATTACCACTTCATTGTTTTACGTGTTAACTAATTTTAAAAGCGCTAGATTGGTAATAAATCATATGCCTACAAATATTTGCAGGTTGCCAAAGTGAACTGCAAAAAAAGTATTTTTCATAAATAAATCAGGAAAAATCTTCTTATTGACATGCAAGCCAATATAGTAACTAAATACATTTGCTAAATTTTAAGTCACGTAAAAAATTTCCAGCAGAAAGTGTATATATAATTTACCTGTTAGAGGCGATGGTTAAGGTGATCGCCGCATGTATGCAACAGCAGTAAAACACAAAACATAATTTTCTCTTGCTTTTATTATTTTTGTACCCGTATTACCAAGACATAGTGAAATATGGCAATAATTTGTCGCGCCACCGTATTTTGCAAAACAATATATAGTAGCTACCACCTTGACTCATTGTACGATGATTTTGTACTTGTTTAAAGAAGAATTACAACTATTCAGAAGAGGGGAACAAAAGTTTTCTACGGCCCAGTCTGATGGTGTTTATAGGCCCTACCTTCCTTTTTTTTCTGAAGTGGTTTAAAGGGTTGAGAGTATTTTTTATCTTTTCGCACACACGCTCACACACCTATACACACGTAATATGTATATGGATATATATGTATATATATATATATATATATATATATATATATATATATATGAATATGTATATATAAGAGTGTATGTATAATATATATATATATTTATTTATTTATATATAGGCCTATACGTGTGTAGCCTATATGTATGTATATGCGCGCATGTTTGTAAATTTATGTATATATATATATATATATATATATATATATATATATATATATATATATATATACATATAATATAATAATTTATAAACGCACATATATACGCATATACATACATACACACACGTATAGGCCTATTAATATATATTCATTTATAAACGTACATATATACGCATATACACACACGTGTATATATAATATTTGTGTGTGTTTGTATGCATATGCGTATATATGTATGTCCATACATATAATACAAACAAAATTTCACTAACAGAAGTATTTTCGGTGGCCATTTTAGTAGTTATACTTGAAAATAATATCATTGTCTTCTTATGTCAACATCTCTGAAAGTTTATTATGCGTGAAACAAACATGGTTAAATACGGTAATATGTATACCCGAGCTGCTCCAATCAATATGCTACTGTAGGTACAGTACTTATTTACCTAATGGGTAGCCTTACATTATTTTGTCGGTAGTAGCTACCGCATTCTGATAAGGTATATAGACAAAATTTTTTCAGTACATGTGTGACGGTTGTGGACAGACAATCTAGATTGTTATCCTCGGTATAGTTGAGAATAAAAAGAAACCCCTTGTTCAAAGCTGACCATGTTTGTGGTAAGTGAAACTTGACTACAATTCCAAACCAGTTGTTACACCGTAAATCAGAAACAGTAAAAATTCGCAGATTACTATTTGATTTTCACTGATTCTCAACATATCGATACAAGTTTTTAAAAAAAAAATTCGCGGAATAGGCCAATTAAATAATTCCAATTAAGTATGTAATGCATAAACACAATTCTTGCCCGCAGAAAAGTTTACGAGAGGACATGCCTTCAAATTTTTTTGTACCATACAGGAGTATAAACCTGCATATATCGCGTTGTTATCTGATAACAGACGCTCTCTTTTAAGCGCCCATGGGTCTGCATGTTATGTGGCGCGCCTGAAAGAATTTTTCAAACAATGATATAAGGTCAAGTTTAAAACGCTTAATGTCCTGTATAATGCAGTCACACAACGATACGAAGGCCAAGGAGCCAATAAAGAGTGTGTTTGGTATTTAGAAGCCAGTGAATTTTAGTTTGCCGCCAAATATAATCGGAAATTCGCACGTCGTCACCTGTATTACTATTCTTTAGTTGTTTGACAGAATTTTCTACAACACGTTTTTCTTTTTGACTGTACAAGTCTAGATTAAACAGGTTTACACAATTAAATACTTAAGCATTGTGGCATAAGCAGTAGGCCTAAGCCTGAAAATTTTTCTATCACATTGAAATGAACCGAAGCATATAAAATCGTAAGTTTAACCAGGCCGGTATTCCCATGATGCCATTTGCATTTCGCTCTGTAAACGCCATCTTGCTTTAGCCTATAATATGCACACGATTTTTAAATAGTAATTCTAAATAGTAGAACGATTTCACAAACAAATACACGGAAATTCAGTGCTGTGGGCACTAACTTTTATGGTACCGTTTCGTTCAGAAAAATTATTTTTTTAGTTCTAGTGATAAGAATTCAATGTTTCTGTTAAGGGAACCAGACATGAGACGGCAAACAGCTTATTTTGAAAAAAAAAAAAAATCAAGGTAGGCTATTTGACATCGCGACATGTACAATTCAAATCTGTAGGTACAACACGCCATCTTTTTTCTCGTGTGGTAAAAATGAAAAATGCTGCATCTTCAATAGTTTGTTTTTAAAATGATTGAGAAGAGGTAGGCGTTCTCCAAGTTTTGACAAGCGGTACAGAAGCCTCTTAAGGCGCCCGTCTACATGTCTCTCAAACTGCGTTGCAGTGTGTTTGAAATACACGTTTTATAAACAAACTGTTCCACGTGTGCTCACGCGGGTTTCGCACGAAAAGAAATAACATTTCAGGCCAGGACGGAATACAACTTTCAACACATCACGTGTGCTGCAAACTACATTTTTAAGCCCTTCAACACGGCC